>JAKUCM010002565.1:0-74460 GCA_023374145.1 Lepidium sativum | reverse complement strand
TACAACATGAAAAGAAGGAGTCTTTTTTTTTGTCGGGATACATTTTTCTCTTGCAATTTTCTAGAAAAATGGGAGCCAATGACAACGAAAATCTTCTTCTCAACTATGTTCCCGTTTACGTAATGCTACCAGTAAACTCATCACATCGATCTCTATTTGGGTTGACTTATAGCTACTCTTTCTCAAGCTTTGATTATATAATTCATTATCTTATTCTATGACTGTGTATGCCCAAAGAAAAGAAAAGAAAACATGTGTATTTGGTTATCATATAGTTCTTGACATAAGTCTGATCGAGACTTACATTTCAAACCAAAGAAAAATCAAACCAGAAAGTCGCTCTTTAAATGACATTAACCATCATATGTGATTGTTATCTTTGTAATTTTATCTAAGTTTTCACTCTCTATATTATGTGCATTATCGAGATATATGATCAATTATATTTTTTTTCTCCCCACAATGTTATTCATTGTTATTATATAATATTATATGACCACTAGTATTTTGCAATATGTTTTGTGAGTAATTGAATTATATTTAAATATAATATTAAATGATTTATGAAAAATAAATAATTTTTAAATATATGTACTTTTAACTTTAAAAAATTATACTGTGAAATAGAGGTAATAGCAGAGTTCTTTTTTGTCTAGTGGTTTTAGTATAAAGCGTTTGATCCTTCTTTATTATAGATTGGTGAATTATAAAGAAGTTTTAGGGTGTAAACTTTAGGCTATGTATCATAGCTTTCGATCTAATTGTTGGAAAAAAATGGTGAAGTAGTAATAAGTGTGAGTTCCCAACACATATTTTCCTTAGAATTTTTATTAGCAGTCCCCTGATCTTGTTAACGTCATTATATTAGAGTATTGTTAGTGTAAAAGTGATCAAATTCAAAGTTTATCAAACAGTTTAAACTGAAAAGTAAAAATTAAAACAAATTGACTCTGAGCACAGTTAAAAGTGGTGAACGTGCAAAACGTATTGGTCGATCCAGAAAGCTTGAAACGCAGCTCAAACGTCTCAAACAAGAAGCTGGTATCGACGGTGTGATGGTTGATGTTGGGTGGGAATCGTAGAATCCAAAGGTCCCAAACAATACGATTGGACCGCTTACAAAACGTTATTCCAGCTAATCCACAGTTTAGTCCTCAAAATTCAAGCAATCATTTCCTTTCACCAAATGCGGTGGAAACGTCGGCGACGCCGTTGATACAATTAAGAACTATGTTGCACTGAAACGAAAACAGATACTGATACGGGAGTGGTGACCAGTTCGGAAATGACAAAATTTGAAAATTTAGAGATACGGAGCCGGTATAGACATGTATATATATTAGAATATATAAAAACATTCATAAAATAAAAGTATAAGAAAATCAAATAATAAAAATTAACCATAAATCAAGATAAAAAAAATACTTAAATATAAAATCTTAAAATATAAAGAAGAAGCTAATCATTCAGCAATTCATTCTCAAATTAGGTTCAACTCTTCTTTTTTCTTTTTTTTTTAGAAAAGAAAAAATATGGAACGTTACTGGCAGCTCTGAAATGTCTTCGGCATTTCCGAAACGTTTTCGGAAAGTCTGCAACGTCACACGAAACGTTTCGACGACTTCCCCACCAAATTTCCGTCTCCAAAACGTTACGGGTACGGGAAACGGCTCCTAAGTGGCGTTTCGGTACAACATAGATCAAGAATACGATCCTGATCCCGAAATGGGTTCGCGACGTCGGCAACAGTGATCCCGATATTTACTACACTAATCGTAAAGAACTAGAAACATTGAGTATCTCTCAATCGGTGTTGATAATCTTCCCATCTTCTCTAAAACAACCCGCAGTTCAGGTAGTCTAAATCCCTGAGTTTGCGTTTACGACACGGAATTAGCGTTTTTAAATGAAATTTTATATTAAAAGAATCTGATTTTGGTTGCAGATGTACAGTGACTACATCAGTAGCTTCAAAGAAAACATGGCGGATTTGATAGAATCCGGCGCGATTGTTGACATTGAAGTCGGACTTGGTCCCGCCGGTGAACTTCGTTATCCTTCTTACCAACAAAGTCAGGGTTGGGTATTTCCCGTTATCCTTTGTTACAACTCCCATTTTCGTCCCTAATGTGTTGGTAAGGGCCTTTACAACGCATTAGGGACGCCACGTGGTTCGTCGTGTCTTGCACGTCGTAAGCCAAAAGTAGTTGTAAAAACGTCGTAAAAATTAACAACGCCATATTTGCGTTGTTAAAACGTCGTAAAACAGACGTTGTAAAAACGTCGTAAAATGAAGAGGGCGTTGTAAACTCGATGGCAAATTATACGTTGTAAGTTAGTTGCTAAATTTACAACTAACTTACAACGTATTGTTTACAACTAAGTAGAAGTCGAAATGTGTTACAACATATCAAAGTCAAAAAGTTTACAACTAACTAAAGACGAAAATGTTACAACTATTTAAAGAAAAAATTATTTACAACTATTTAAGGACGAATATTTTACAATGATTTAGGGACTAATATTTGTTTTTTCTTTTTTAATAAAATTATGAAATTAAATTTTGTATTTAAATAAAATTATGAAATGAATAAATTAATTATAATATTAAACTAAAATATAAAATAAAAATATTTTTACAAAATTTAATTATAAATGACAAAATATTTAACAGAGTAATTCGTCGAACATGTCCGAATTATGGTCATCCTGATCTTCAGCCACTCGCTCGTTCAAATTGACCTTAACATTCTCCATAGGCCTAATCCCGAGGTTCTGACGTCTACGCTCTGAAGCTGCAGTGGCATGGGGATTGTGTAACACCCGCGTTCCGCGGACCCTTCGGGTGATTCCGGATGGGTTCGAGGGACAAAGGAAGTTGTGTGAGAAAGTAAGGAAAAGTCTGGGGTTTTGATCGAACATGGCTAAATGCCATTCAGACAAGGCTAAATGCCATTCGGACAAGGCAATGTGTCATTCAGACAAGGCCAAGTGCCATTCGGACAAGGCCATGTGCCATTCAGACAAGACCATGTGCCATTCGGACAAGGTCGCGAAAATTTTGGACCAGGATGCGTGAAGTTCGGACAAGGTCGCGTGAAATTCGGACCAGGCCGCGGAAATTTCGTACCAGACCGCGGGAAATTCGGACAATTCCATAAAATTTGGACAAGAGAGTGACAGTGTCCGAATGGGTAGTGTGTTCGGACAGGAAGTGAAATATTCGGACAGGAAGTGAAGTGTTCGGACAGGGAAGTTGAGTGTCCGAACTGAAGGGAGTGATAGTGGGAAGTGGTTGGGCCGTCCAGGGGTCGGTCCGGGACATAAGTTTCCAGCGGATTGGACTTGATCCAATTCAGGTGGGCTCGAATTTGGCCCACCTTGGGGCGAATTAGGGTTAGGGTTTTTCACCCAAAACTCTATAAATAAGGATCAAAACTACCGCAGCCCAAAAATCATCACGAAAGTCTCTAAGGAAATCGGAATCATTGCGAAAGCACTCTAAGATCAAATTTTGCCGAATCGAGCAAGGGAAAGAGCGGATCGAGAACGATCAAAACCGGTTCCGAGTATGTTGATTGGCAATCGCATCAAGAGGTGTCAGAAAAGGCTAAGGCAAAGGTGAGTTTTCGGGACCGTTGAGGTGATTCTTGGTTCGTTTTGGGCAATAGTGGGATTGTCTTAGATGGGTTAGGATTGCGTGATTAATTGGATGAATATGTACTGTTTTCCGTTCATGATTGGTGTTTTGGTTGATCAGGTTAATCCGAGTAACTAAGGCAACAGATCTGATCGGACTCTGAGCATATGAGTATGCTGGACTCTGTGCATGAATAATGCTATCTCTGACTTGATTGCTTGTTGTTTAATACGTATCTGGTTTGGCCTAGTGGGACGAAATGACCGACTCACTAAGCAAATTCGTTTGCTTACCCAATCTGCGTGATTGTAGGTGATTTACCCAAAGACCGTGAAAGTGGCTAAGTAGGAGCGAGACCAAGGCGAGAAGGAGGAAGGATGGAATAAGACTGGGTTAAAATAGGTCTAGACACATTTAAATTCGAACATTCTTGCAAACTTGTTGTACTAGAACCTCTTGAGTTGGTTTATGCATATGTTTTGGGCTTATAAAACTGTCAAAAACCCGAAAAAGACTAAGTAAAGAAAGAACCTAAAACTGACAAAGTGTTTGGTCCGCCCAAGGCCAAACTGAATCGAATCCGGACGTAGACATCTTGAGTTAGGGTGTCACAAGTTGGTATCAGAGCGCGGTTTGGTTCTAGGATAGTCGGGTTATATGCATAAACGGGTTAGATGAATGGAAATCCATCCTCCTCGCGCCAAGGTCTCGCGGTAAGGTTTATATGTATTTATATGGGTGTGAATTGAACCAAGTTAGTATGAGGGACTAACTTAGTGAATCGGTTCACTGTAGATGGCTAAAAGTAATCGGACCAGAAGGAATGTGGGAAACGAGGCGGCTTCCCGAGCTGTGACGGGAAGAACCGAGGATGAGGATGTCCAGAGTGTGGACAATCAAAGTGTGGAAAGAAGTGAACATCCCAACGCGAGTGCTGGTACCCGCGAATTCGATTGGGATGAGTGAGGTGTTTGCTCTTTTGACCCAAGTCTTGGAAAGACTTCCTGCTGTAGTGCTCGCTGCAGCAGTACCACCGCGGGTGATTCCGGTTCCGGTGGAAACTGTGGTCGAGGAGACACACTCTGCGGTTACTTCATCATACCTCAAAATGATGGATCACATGCAGAAGTTAGGCACCAAGTTCTTTTCAGGAGGTGCCAAGCCTATCGAGGCAGACGAGTGGCGAAGTAGGTTGGAAAGGAATTTCAACTCTATCCGATGTCTGAAAGAGTTTAAGAGGGATATCGCGGTCCACTACCTGGAAGGGGACGCGCACAATTGGTGGCAAGGTGTTTCGGGAAGAATGGATAACCCAAACTGTAGCTGGGAAACGTTCGGTAAGGAGTTTAGGGCAAAATACTTCCCACCGGAAGTGTTTGATCGGCTTGAGGGAGCCTTTATGGATCTTTGCCAAGGTTCCATGTCCGTGAGGGAATATGAGACCAAGTTCAACAATCTGAGGCGATATGCGGGTCGGGAGTTGGACGATGAGAAGGTCCAGATTCGTCGCTTCATGCGCGGACTGCGAATTGAGCTCCAGAACGTTTGCCAAGTCCGGAACTACAATTCTGTTGCTGAGCTGGTAGAGAAGGCAGCACAGTTGGAAAGTGGGCTGGAAGAAGCCAAGGTGGCTAGGGAAAGGAAGCAGGTACAGACTGTACCGCAAGTGCAGGCGGGAAGTGTTTCGGGACCCAGGTTCAAGAAGTTGGAAGGAAATGGGTCCGCGAAGCCAATTGTTGCCCGCAGTACGTGCAAGGTCTGCGGGAAGGAGCATTCTGGTACATGCAGATTTGCTTCGGGCGCATGCTTCCGGTGTGGTAGCACGGAGCATAGGATTCGGGAATGCCCGAAAGAGGACCCAAGGGGAAAGGAAGTCCGAACTAGTGATGCAAGGGTGTGCTACAACTGCGGTGAAGTTGGGCACATCAGACCGCATTGTCCGAAGTTGGAGCAGTCTTCAGGGAAACGGGCAAGTGAAGCACTGCCACCTCCGCCAAAGAAACAAGCATTGGTGTCGAGGGTTTATTCGATGGTTGCGGATCCAGCGGATCAGAACACTGCGCGCCCAATAACTGGTGAGTCTTCTCACTCTTTACCTTAGCATTTTCTTGGTGAACTTGCTTGCTTGTTGCGTATGATAGGGTCCTTAGCAGTATAAAAAATGGGTGGTGTGGCAATCCATGTACTGTTTGATTCGGAGGCGACACACTGTTTTGTGCACCCAAGAATGATAGATACTGAGGGATTCCAGAAGGAACCCGAGGAAGGTAAAGGACTAGTCCGAGCCGCTGGTGGGCAAGTGATGGACATTTTGGGTAGTGTCTGGAACGTCCCAGTGTGCATAGAGGGAGTGAGCATGCCAGTTGATCTGGTGATCTGCCAAGTGAAGTCTTATCACGTGATCTTTGGAATGGATTGGCTCGGAAGGAACAAGGCACACTTAGACTGCCATCGCGGTCAAGTGAAATTTGAAAATGGTGGGAATAAGCTGGTGTTTCAGGGAATCCGACCCACCTCAGGGAACTTGATCATTTTGGCTATCCAAGCAGAACGGATGGTCGAACTAGGATGTGAAGCGTACCTAGCTACGATCACAACTTCCGAGACAGAAAGGGACACAGAACTTAAGGACATTCCGGTGGTGAATGAGTTCGAGGATGTGTTTGCGGCAGTTAAGGGTTTACCACCATCTCGATCTGATCCTTTCACGATCGAGTTAGAACCTGGGACGGCCCCAATCTCTAAGGCACCTTATCGGATGGCGCCGGCAGAGATGGCCGAGTTAAAGAGGCAGCTTAGTGAATTGACGGACAAGGGATTCATTCGCCCAAGTAGTTCGCCTTGGGGCGCACCAGTACTCTTCGTCAAGAAGAAGGATGGCACGTTCAGGCTGTGCATAGATTATCGTGGGCTGAACCGAGTAACGGTAAAGAACAGGTACCCTCTTCCTCGGATAGACGAGTTTTTGGACCAACTCAGAGGTGCTACCTGGTTCTCAAAGATTGATTTGGCTTCGGGTTACCATCAGATCCCAATCGCGGAGCCTGACGTTCGAAAAACAGCCTTCCGAACAAGGTACGAACACTTTGAGTTCGTGGTCATGCCTTTTGGGCTGACAAATGCTCCAACAGCCTTCATGAAATTGATGAACGATGTGTTCCGAGAATTCTTGGATGAATTCGTGATCATCTTCATAGATGACATTCTGGTGTACTCTAAGTCGCCGGAAGAGCATCAAGGTCACTTAAGGACGGTTTTGGGAAGCTAAGGGAACACAAACTGTTCGGAAATCTGAGTAAGTGCAGCTTTTGGCAAAGGGAAATTGGGTTCTTGGGTCATGTGGTCTCGGATAAGGGAATGTCCGTGGACCCGGAAAAGATCAAGGCAATTTCAGAATGGCCTAGACCCTTGAACGCATCCGAGGTAAGGAGCTTCTTTGGATTGGCTGGGTATTACCGACGTTTTGTTAAAGGCTTTGTGAGCATGGCGCAGCCTATGACCCAGTTTACTGGAAAGGATGTCCCTTTCAGTTGGACTAAGGAATGTGAAGGGAGTTTCTCGAGGCTTAAGGACATGCAAACGAGTACTCCAGTTCTGGCCTTGCCAGAACCAAGTGAGCCTTATGTGGTGTATACGGACGCATCACGAATGGGTTTGGGTTGCGTACTGATGCAGCATGGGAAGGTGATTGCTTATGCATCACGACAGTTAAGGAAGCATGAAGTGAATTACCCCACTCATGACTTGGAACTGGCTGCAGTGGTTTTCGCCTTGAAGATATGGCGATCCTACCATTATGGTGGGAAGGTCCAAGTGTTCACGGATCATAAGAGTTTGAAGTACATCTTCACTCAACCGGACCTGAACCTAAGGCAAAGACGATGGATGGAACTGATCGCGGACTATGACCTGGACATAGAATACCATCCATGTAAGGCAGGAAAAGGGTGGACGTGGACTCGGAAAAAGAGATTAAAGAGCTGATTAGCATGGTCGGGACGTTAAGCCTAGCAGCCTTAACGGTTGAAGAGGAACCTTTGGGCTTAAGTGCAGCGGACCAAGCGGATTTGCTAAGTCGGGTACGGATTGCCCAGGAAAAGGATGAAATTCTGAACAAGGTAGCAAAGAACGATAATACTGAGTACCAGATTTTGAATAATGGGACGATTCTGGTTCATGGCCGAGTGTGTGTTCCAAACGACCAAGGATTGCGGGAAGAAATCCTTAAGGAGGCACATCAGTCTAAGTTGGCTATCCATCCTGGATCAACCAAGATGTACCGAGATTTAAAAAGGTACTATCATTGGACAGGAATGAAGCGGGACGTGGCTAAGTGGGTTTCAGAATGCCCTACTTGCCAATTGGTGAAGGCAGAACACCAAGTTCCTAGTGGGTTGTTTCAAAGCTTACCGATTCCGGAATGGAAATGGGACATGATCACAATGGACTTTATAACGGGACTGCCCATTTGTGATAAAAGGGATGCGATATGGGTAATAGTGGATCGACTGACCAAGTCTGCTCACTTCATTGCGGTCAATAGGACGGATCGAGCTGAAAAGTTGGCTGAAATCTATGTAAAGGAGATTGTTCGGTTGCATGGTGCACCGGCAATATAGTGTCGGATCGGGATGCCAAGTTCTGTTCAGCGTTTTGGAAAGCGCTTCAGGTTAGGTTGGGGACTAAGGTCCATACGAGTACGGCTTACCATCCGCAGACAGATGGTCAGTCAGAATGTACCATCCAAACACTTGGATTGGGGAGGTAAGTGGGATGAGCACTTACCTTTGGCCGAATTTGCGTATAACAACAGTTATCACGCAAGTATTGGGATGTCTCCGTATGAGGCACTGTACGAACGACCGTGTCGAACCCCTTTGTGTTGGACTCAAGTGGGGGAGCGAAGCATTTATGGGTAAAATTTCATAGAGGATACAACAGAAAAGTTGAGAATGGTCAGGCTCAACATGAAACAAGCTCAGGATAGACAAAAGAGCTATGCAGACAAGAGAAGGAAGGATCTTGAGTTTGCAGTTGGTGACTGGGTCTACCTTAAGACGGTCACATATAAGGGTAAGAAGTGTTCGGCCCGATCAGCTAAGTTAACACCAAGGTATACGGGGCCTTATGAGATTTTGGAAAGGATTGGGAAAGTAGCCTATAAGTTGGCACTGCCTGTGGAACTGGATGCGTTTCATAACGTTTTCCATGTTTCGATGCTAAAGAAGTGCTTAGGCAATGGAGAACGAGTCGTGGTTGAACCCCCAAGGAACCTAAGGGAAAATATGACAGTTGAAGGAGTTCCAGTCCGGATCCTAGATAAGAAGGTCAAGGCATACCGAAGGAAGAAAACCAGAATGGTCCAAGTCGAATGGGATTGCAATTTGGAAATTGAGGTCACGTGGGAACCAGAAGTCAGAATGAAGGAAAATTTTCCTAAGTTATTTGAGAAGCAAAAGGCTGGACCATCCCAAGTCTAGATTCGAGGACGAATCCTTTGAAGTGGGGGAGACTTGTAACACCCGCGTTCCGCGGACCCTTCGGGTGATTCTGGATGGGTTCGAGGGACAAAGGAAGTTGTGTGAGAAAGTAAGGAAAAGTCTGGGGTTTTGATCGAACAAGATTAAATGGCATTCAGACAAGGCTAAATGCCATTCGGACAAGTCTAAATGCCATTCGGACAAGGCAATGTGTCATTCGGACAAGGTCAAGTGCCATTCGGACAAGGCCATGTGCCATTCAAACAAGGCAATGTGCCATTCGGACAAGGTCGCGAAAATTTTGGACCAGGATGCGTGAAGTTCGGACAAGGTCGCGTGAAATTCGGACCAGGCCGCGGAAAATTCGGACAAGGTCGCGTGAAATTCGGACCAGGCCGCGGAAATTTTGGATCAGGCCGCGGGAAATTCGGACAAGGGAGTGACAGTGTCCGAACGGGTAGTGTGTTCGGACAGGAAGTGAAATATTCGGACAGGAAGTGAAGTGTTCGGACAGGGAAGTTGAGTGTCCGAACTGAAGGGAGTGGTAGTGGGAAGTGGTTGGGCCGTCCAGGGGTCGGTCCGGGACATAAGTGTCCAGCGGATTGGACTTTGGGCTCGAATTTGGCCCACCTTGGGACGAATTAGGGTTAGGGTTTTTCACCCAAAACCCTATAAATAAGGATCAAAACTACCGCAGCCCAAAAATCATCACGAAAATCTCTAAGGAAATCGGAATCATTGCGAAAGCACTCTAAGATCAAATTTTGCCGAATCGAGCAAGGGAAAGAGCGGATTGAGAGTGATCAAAACCGGATCCGAGTATCTTGATTGGCAATCGCATCAAGAGGTGTCAGAAAAGGTTAAGGCAAAGGTGAGTTTTCGGGACCGTTGAGGTGATTCTTGGTTCGTTTTGGGCAATAGTGGGATTAAGTCTTAGATGGGTTAGGATTGCGTGATTGATGGGATGAATATGTACTGTTTTCGCGTTTTGGTTGATTCGGGTGAATCCGAGTAACTAAGGCAACAAATCTGATCGGATATGAGTATGCTAGACTCTGTGCATGAATAATGCTATCTTTGACTTGATTGCTTGTTGTTTAATACATATCTGGTTTGGCCTAGTGGGACG
The DNA here is from genome assembly GCA_023374145.1 of Lepidium sativum. Classification (NCBI taxonomy): domain Eukaryota; kingdom Viridiplantae; phylum Streptophyta; class Magnoliopsida; order Brassicales; family Brassicaceae; genus Lepidium; species Lepidium sativum. The sequence continues at coordinate 64,211 of JAKUCM010002565.1, read as the reverse complement.
GAATGACCGACTCACTAAGCAAATTCATTTGCTTACCCAATTTGCGTGATTGTAGGTGATTTACCCAAAGACCGTGAAAATGGCTAAGTAGGAGCGAGACCGAGGCGAGAAGGAGGAAGGATGGAATAAGACTGGGTTAAAATAGGTCTAGACACAATTAAATTCGAACATTCTTGCAAACTTGTTGTACTAGAACTTCTTGAGTTGGTTTATGCATATGTTTTGGGCTTATAAAACTGTCAAAAACCCGAAAAAGACTAAGTAAAGAAAGAACCTAAAACTGACTAAGTGTTTGATCCGCCCAAGGCCAAACTGAATCGAATCCGGACGTAGACATCTTGAGTTAGGGTGTCACAGATTGCCCGCAACCAAAATATCCATCATGGATTCCATGGCTGCGAATTTCTGATACGTCGTTTGCTTTAGCGAAGTAATTTCCGCACAAGATTCCTACAATTGACTGGGGAGTGAGTTTTCACCTATCCAGTTAGGCGTTACTCTCTGGACATCTTGGTCGGATCCTATGCCAATAATCCGTCCTTTTTTTGTCGGAGCGATCTACAAAAAAGATTTGTCATGAAAAAATAATTATTTAAGTAGATTATTTAATTTAATACCTGCTTATAAATTGTGTTGATCTCAGGAGCACTCAATTCGAGAGGAGTACCGTCGTTGGATTCCTGGGAAAGCTGGGTTTGACGCTCCGGAACTGTAGCTTCAACCTGCCTGTGTAGCAGCTCATACTGTAGATCGACGAAGACGCCCAATTTCTTCTTATGGGTTTGCGGCATACAATTTTGGAAGTGTAGGAATTTGTCCAGTTTTTTCCGCCTAATAAAGGAAAATTTAAATTAAATAGTAATTTATGTTAATAAATATTTAAAATGAAAATTTTAATTTTAAAAAATACATATTATTTGTATTGCAACACCGCTGAAAGGCATCTAGCCCGCAGTGTGCGGTATTGCGACCGGTAAGCCATCATGACCAATCGTCTTCTGGGAGGCGGAACACTGAGCAACTCTCCTCGCAGCTGCAGGGTCTACCCAGTAACTCTTCAGGCCTTCCCAACACGCGTTGGTCATGAATGTGGGTTTCCTGACATCTCCCTTCACCTCCCACTTGGTTTTCCAATCCGAGACTATGTTACAAATCCGCTTCATGGCTTTGCGGTAGATTCATGTCGGAAAGTCCTGTTGATAGAGACGTCCCAATTCCAACGTTGCTAGTAGAAAAGAAATAAATTAGTATTTATTACAGAGTAGACAATATGTTGAATAAAAAAATAATTAACGTTAAAAAAAAATTACCGCGAAAATCTTGAACCACGTTATGCGAATGTAGTGTGGTGTTGATTTCCAATTTGGAGTCGCCTCCACGAAATAGCTTTTGATGCATTCTCTGATGCTTCGTCCCACTTTGCTATCAATACCGAACTTGAAATTTTATTAATATATATTATTAGTTATTTAACTATAAATACTTAAATTAAATATGTAAATCTAATTAATTTAATATATAAAATAAAACGTACCAATAGGTTCCAGTTGGACGATCGATGTGTAGATGCGACAAATTCTCGCGGTTTGGTGCCACGAGAATATCGTCAACCCGGTACTGCGCATAACGTGCATATGGCGGCACCAAAAGATTTGGATGGACCGCAGGATTCGTCGGTGGAGGTTCTACGGCAACTTCTGGTGTCGGAGAAGTATGCGGCGGTGTATGACTTTGATGATGGGACTGTGACTGTGTCTCTAGCACAACCAAGGAAGTAGAATACAATGTCGTGCCGTGCAGCATGTCAATGTAATGGACACGGCGTGTATGCTTACGAGGTGCCATAATTTATAGTACCTACAAAAGAATTTTCCCACATTAGAAATTGGATCGTAAACTATTAAATAATTTATAAACCCTAAATTCTAAATTCCGTACCTACTACATAATTTCTAAACAACCTATATATATAATGTATGTTCTAAATCCTATATTTGCCAGAAAAATGTAGAGTGAAGGGAGAGAGGAATACCTTAGAGAGAGAATGGGGAATGGGGAATGGGGAATGATGGAATGATGTTGCAAAATTGGTGTTATATATATATAGGGAATACGTGGAGTTGTAAAAGAGTTGGGAATTCATTTTTTGTCGTAAAAAAGTTGTAAAGTTAGGGTCGACTTTACAACGTAATCGATGTAAAGACGTTGCCAAAGGTGGATTCAATGTACCGTAACGGTCCATTGCATGAGGTTTCGTAAAGACATTAAGGCGGAATCAATGGACCGTAACGGTACAATATAAAACGTCGTAAAGACGTTGGTACTTAACAACGTCTTTACGACGTTTTGTAGCCCCAACGTCTTTACGACGTTTTGTAACATTTTTTTTTCTATGTGTTTTTGAAATGTTATATTTCCTTAGTGTTTTCACGATGTAATCATTTGTTTTGGCATTTTTATTTGTTCTCGCGTTTTTAATCACAAGTAAACTACTAAATTCAAATAATTTATAAAACTTAGATTAATATAACATAAATTACATTAAAATAGTATCATAGATTGTTCTTACATTATAAACCGTAGTATCAATCAGATTCTTTACCGTTACTACCATTACCACTACTTGGATTATCACTTTTCTGCAAACTCGTCACGTTCCTCATCGTAATCATCTTCTACAGGGAGATCCTCGTACTCTCGGTTTTCTGGATTGATAAGCACCACTAGCTCTGTAGCTTGCTCTGGCACGTGTATAGATGAACATGATTCTTCTTGCAACGGTAAATCTCCACATCCAATAATTCGTCCACGGTGTGTGATCTTCACTGTAGCTAACCAATTGATGCCTGACTCTTTGATCCTAGGATATGGAATGAAGCTAACTTGCTCTGCTTGCAATGCTAAGACGAAATGCTCAAACTTGTTGTATCTTCTCCTCTCATTCACGTCCACAACTCCAAATTTGTTGTAGCGGACACCTCTGTTGATTACAGGATCAAACCAGTCACATTTGAATAGCACAGTTTTCAACCCAATTAATCCCACAAATTCCACTTCGATAATCTCTTGCAAAACCCCATAGAAATCGGTTTCACCCTTCACACATACTCCCCAATTTACCGTTGCACGCCTTACACCGTACTCAAAGGTGTGAAATGTGTATCCTCTGGTGAAATACATGGGTGCTGTTGTTATTTTAGCAATATAACCTTGGATCAAATCATGAAACCATGGTGGGTAGAATGGATCATCATAGTCAACCTGTATACAACGTCATTAAAAATATGTTAATTTAAATTAATCACAACATAATCACAATTAATCACAATGTATACAATTCACTCTTACTTGGCCCTTCAACCATAGTGCAAAGTGCATATCTTTCCGCTTAAGTACTTCTGCATATGAAATTCCTTCAATAGTTTCTTTTACTTGACTAACAAATAAACTATACATGTATAGAAATATGTTAATTTAAAAGTAATACACATTTCATTAAATATATACAATTCATATACATATATATACCTTTAAAACGGAAGCACTTCAGTACAATTCAGAAGTATATATGTGTGTGCCGCGTGGCGGTCTTCGGGACTACTCCACCAAACTTCTTTTAATTTGCCACTGAGACATCCAGTTGGGGAAAAGATATCAGGAACTCCCTCTACTGCATAAGTTTGAGCGACACCACCATCATCATATATCCTAGGTGCTCTTTTTCGTGTGTGAGCGGTGGGTGCAAAGTAGTACGATGTGAAATGCGACGTTTCTTCTGTCAGGCTACCACCAACGATTGACCCTTCGACTTTTGACAGATTCTTTGCTTTGCCCTTAAGCGTTTTCATAAAACGTTCAAATGGGTACATCCATCAAAAATGAACAGGTCCTGCTAGGAGTGCTTCGTGAGGAAGGTGCACTGGGAGATGTTCCATAACATCAAAGAACGAAGGAGGAAAAATCATCTCTAAGTTGCACAACAATAGCGGTATATTTGTTGAAAGTTGTTCCAAACCTTCTACTGTGATTGTTCGTGCACTCAAATCTCTAAAAAAACTCCAATACCTACAATATACGCCGCACATTATAAGAGTTATATATATATATGTTTATATCTATTACTATATTATGTTAAATAAATACCTGCAAGTGCTTCATGTACATTATTTGGAAGCAACTCTGCCAAAGCAAAGGGTAGTAGTCGTTGCATGAATACGTGACAATCATGACTTTTCATCCCTGTAAACTATTGCTCTTGCTCAACACATCTTGAGAGATTTGAAACATAACCATCAGGAAACTTCACCTCTGATGACACCCAATTGAATAACTTCGTTTTCATCTCAGTTGACAACATAAATATCGGAACTGAAAATTATCTGTCACTTTTGATATGCAACTCACTCCTTGAACAAATAGCTGGTAAGTCTAAACATGAATTCATGTTATCCTTTGTCCTACCAGCCACGTTCAAAATCGTATGCATGATATTCTCAAAAAAATTCTTCTCGATGTGCATCACATCCAAATTGTGTCGAATCAACAAATCTTTCCAATATGGCAGCTCACAAAATATACTCTTCTTATGCCAGTTATGATGTCGTTCGTAATAATCCGACATTATTATTAGGAACGTGCCAATTAACTCATCGAGGAATAGTTTCCAAAGCCTCGTAATAATCCATATTTGCTTCGATTTCCTCTCCTGATAGATACAATGGTGGAGGATCCTTTACCTTAACTTTACTCCTGAATAGAGTTGTGTTCCTACGGTAAGGATGGTTAATTGGAAGAAATCGACGATGACAATCAAACCAAGACGTCTTCCTACCATGCATCTGTCCTCCTAAGGCAATATGGGCAAGCCAATCTCCCATGTGTTGTCCAACCAGATAACATTCTGTAGGCAGGGAAGTCACTTATCGTCCACATAAGCACCGCCTTCATCGTAAAAAAATTTTGGACACAACAATCATATGCTAGAACACTGTGCGTCCATAACTGTTTCAGCTCATGAATCAGAGGTTGCAAAAACACGTCAAGAGACCGTTTTGGGTGATTAGGTTCAGGAACAAGTATACTTAGGAATAAAAATTATTTTTCCATGCACATTCCCGGAGGAAGTTTATAAGGCGTGAGGATTATTGGCCACAAAGAATATTGTCTACCAGACATCCCAAACGGACTAAAACCATCAGTGCATAGAGCAAAATAAACATTCCTAACATTCCTAGCAAAATCTTTGTGTACCGTATTAAAATGTTTCCACGCCTTTGCATCTGAAGGATGATTAATCTCTCCTTCCGTATGTGAATGCTCTGCATGCCATCTCATCGCAACTGTTGTCCTCTCCGACTGATATAACCTCTTTAATCTATCAGTTATTAATACCACATATGTTGATATGGAACCTTCTTACGCCCACTCCCTTGTGTCTGATATCTTGGCTTCTTACAGAACCGACATTCTTGTAACACATCATCATCTTTCCAATAGATCATACAATTATCTATATAAACATCAATGGTTTCGCACGGCAACCCAAGACTATAGACCAATTTATGCGTCTCATAATATGATTCAGCACACACATTGTCTTCGGGCAAATACTCTTTGAGCAAGTCAGTCCACATATTCATGCATGACTGAGATGAATTACATTATGTTTTAATATTCATCATCCTAGCTGCCAATGATAATTTAGACAGACCTTCTCTACGTCCCTCATAGAGAGGCTGGTTTGCAGCATCTAGCATGTCATAAAACCTTTTGCATCTAAATTGGGTGCCTCAGCAACTATGGGTTGATCAATATTAGTTTCTTGAAATGCATATGTGACCATTTCATGCATCCTATTATGCTCTACAACCCCATGAATCTCATTCTGATAACCAACATCAGGCAAATTACTTGATTCACCTAGATTAGTATCAACATTTTTAAAATTACTACTATCGCAATCACCTTCCCCATGGTGAAACCAAATGTAATAATGCGGTGTAAACCCTCTGTTTAATAGATGATTTCAAACAGTTTCTACTCAGGCAAATTTCATATTTTTGCATTTCCGACAAGGACAGAACATCTTACCCGATTCAACCGTGATTTCGGTTTGACTAGCCTGGTGCATGAATATTTCTGCCCCATTCATAAACTCCTTTGTCACGATTCTGGCAGCATCTATATGCATATACATCCACTTCCGTTGCTCGAATATATCTCCACCAAAAGACATTTTTTGGATTTTTTCCAAAACCATTTTTTTTCTCCTATACCACGTTTTTTTTTGTTTTTGAATGTTGTGATTAATGAGGAGAGCCTTCCTCCTTATATAGGCAAAAAATTAACGATGATTTTACAACTTTTCAAAAATTATGAGTAAATTACAACACATATACCTAACCATAAATATCTAATTTGAAATTACGTCCTTAAATAGTTGTAAACTACTTAGTCGTAAAAGAGTTGCATAGTAGAGACGTTTTAACAACGAAATTTTAAATTTAACAACGCCTTTAGAATATAATTTAGAATTTGATTTAAACCTTTTACGTAATAAGAAAAACGTGTTTACCTACTTTGACATTCGATTTTAATTCGATGTAAAATTTAGAGGTTGTAAAAGAGATGCAATTTAGGGACTAATTAACAACAAATTTTTTTATAAATGGGAAAGCGTTGTGAAAGAGTCGTAAAATACCAACTTGTTTACAACGAAAATTTTTATTGTCTCTTTACAATTCCTTTATGACGAAATATCAAAACGTGGTAAGGGAGTTGCAAATACCTCCCAATTTTACAACGTCCCAAAAAGTTGTAAAATTTGGTCCCTAAACTAATGTTCCCTTGTAGTGGATCCTGATCCCGAAATTGGTTCACGACGTTGGCAACAGCGATCCCGATATTTACTACACTAATCGTAAAGAACTAGAAACATTGAGTATCTCTCAATCGGTGTTGATAATCTTCCCATCTTCTCTAAAACAACCGCAGTTCAGGTAGTCTAAATCCCTGAGTTTGCGTTTACGACGCGGAAGTAGCGTTTTTAAATGAAATTTTATATTAAAAGAATCTGATTTTGGTTGCAGATGTACAGTGACTACATCAGTAGCTTCAAAGAAAACATGGCGGATTTGACATTGAAGTCGGACTTGGTCCCGCCGGTGAACTTCGTTATCCTTCTTACCCACAAAGTCAGGGTTGTGTATTTGCCGGCATTGAAGAATTCCAGGTTAATCTCGTATATTCAAATCCACATGTATTTAGTTTCTGCCACTGAATTAACGGTGACGTTTTTGGTGTGTATATTCTCTAGTGCTATGACAAGTACTTGAAGAAGGATTTCATGGAAGCTGCGGCGAAAGCTGGTCACCCTGAGTGGGATTTACCTGACGACGCCGGAGGAAATTGGATTTTTCAAGTGGAATGGGACTTATGCGTCGGAGGGAGGGAATTTTTTCTTGACTTGGTACTCAAATGAAGTCATCTTTCATGGAGATCAGATCTTAGAAGAAGCCAACAAGATCTTCGCTGGACTTAAAGTTAACTTGGCCGCCAAGGTATTAAAAAATTTATTGTAAACAGATTCTCTAAAACATTACTTGATGTTAACTTGTCACAAAAGGTAAAATAGTTAGTATGTGAATGGGTTAGGTTTCTGGGATCCATTGGTGGTACAACCACCACAGCCACGCGGCAGAGCTGACTGCCGGATATTACAACCTTTTCGAGAGAGATGGTTACCGTCCGATCGCTCGCATGCTCTTCAAACACTAAGGCATACACAAGTTCACTTGCCTTGAAATGAATGAAAATGACCCTCGCGCTGAAGAAGCCCTATGTGCTCCCTAAGAACTTGTCCAACAGGTATTAGTTAAGCGAAAAGATTTATAAGTGTATGATAATTGAATTGTTATTAAATTTGATATAGGTACTAAGCAAATCATGGAAAGAAGGTATAGAAGTTGCAGGTGAGAACGAATTAAAGACCTATGGAGCCAAAGGTTACAATCAAATTCTTCTTAACGCAAGGCCTAATGGTGTTAACCCGAACAGTAAACCTAAGTTCAGGATTTACGGATTTACTTACCTTCGTTTATCCAGAGAGGTCCTTCAAAAAGACAACTTTGAGTGGTTCAAGAAGTTCGTGAGGAGAATGCACGGTGATCAAGTAATTAAGACCAGGTACGGTCACGAGAATGTGCCTTTGAAAACACCACAGCTAAGGATGGAAGATATTGTCGACGTGGCTCAGCCAAGTGGAGCATCTAACTGGGATTCTGAAACCAACATGAGGATGGAAGGTTGATTATATCTATTTATATTTATATGATCCATCGTCTTCTTACAAACATTTTAGGGAAGGAAGTGAGACGAAAACTTGTGAGCTTCGTAATAAAACCTCTGAGGGCTGTAATCTTCCTCTCATACATTGATTATTATGCTCCTCTCATTTCCAGCTTTATACTTGAAAACTTGTGAGATTTTTTTCAGGTTTTCAGTGCAGCTTTTTTAAAATGAGTTACCCCAAATCTATTTAAAACCCAAATTAATCTCTTTGGAGAAGATGTTATACTGGCAACAGTGGATCATCTCCTTCTCAAGTGAAGCTCTACTGCCGAGATCCCTTCTCAACAGTCCGATTTCCTATGCTTTTAATCTGTCTTTAAACTCCGATCGTTGTCCTTGGACCACCGGTCCTAACCGTTAAAGGACATGCGGACTTGTTAAGATGGTTTTAAATTCTACAATAGTCGATTCTAGATCGACGAGGAGTCCTTATGCCGTGAACATTACCAGGAAGGTTGAAATAGGAGCCTTCTCTCCTGATTTTCCAAATTAGTCGAGCTGGAGTTACTCCGGTTGCGCTGAGTCATGGTCGGACAACGGTGTTTTGGATCACCAAACCCTAATATAACCTTATGAGCTCAACTGATTCACTTTCTCTCCGATTATTATCCAGTCGCTTTGGCTTTTGCTTTCAATTGTTTTATCTTTGTCCCAATAAGCCTTATGTATTACTAAAGTCCCATTGTATTAATCGGAGAATAGTTTTAAGACATATGTTGAGTTTTATATATTATATATTTTATACTCAATTAAATAATGTTCAGTTAGTATAGTAGTTAAATAACTTTGTATGATTCATATATTGTTAGTTTAAGGACGATTAAATGTTCTAAAATGTCATATTTTAGAACAAATATCATTATATATAGTTTGCTAGTTGTAATTAACATCAAAATAATATTTAACCTATATACAATCTGATGTGTGACTAAAATTTCTTTTATTTATATTAGAAAAATTAATAATCTTAAAAAATATAATATTAATTATATTAGACTATTCAGCTACAAATCGGATTATGTAGAATTTATTTGGATTTTGTGGGAATTAATCGAATATTCGATTTTAACAACTATATAAGTATCACTGCTTAGTATCTATACAGATAATTAATCGATTATGTGAACGAGTTTTTGACCTAGGTGTACAGCGTAGGATGTTAAGAAAAAGTAATGTACAGCATAGCAATTTGGGTATTAAATTGCCAATAATAACATAATTTATGCTCTAGATACAAAAGAAAAGAGAGGCTTATTTTGGAGTATAAATCTTTTGTGGACAAGAATATTTTTTTACGAGTTATTACTTAACGAAAATAATGTTTTTTAAATGGTTGGAAACTTATCTTTAATTTGATAAATGATCACAATTTATTGGCCATAGACCAAAAAATATAAAGGAAATAATCAAAAAATTGTTATTACTTCATATCCTGTTTGCCGAGTAATAAAATGTCCTCATAAAATCTACAACTTTAAAATATCAAATTAATAAACATAAAACTTTTATGTTCCGTTTTCTGTTAGTCACATATTAATTATAACCCAACACGATTAGTTCAGCCCATTAAGATCTATTTCCTAATTACGAAATTCATTAATCAGAACAAAGTTAGGGACGAGCTAAGTCAACTAAGCAATTAAATGAAGGCGAGGATTCCGTCGCGCTGATTAAGAATTATTTAATGACAAAATCAATTAACATTAATGAAAAAAGATCATAGAGCATGGATAAAAGGGATATGTCATGAGACGTAGAGGAAGATATTTTTCTGGAAAATTGAGCTCGATTTTGGCAAATAAGTGATATTACTTATTTGCTAAATCTTAGTTCTCGATATTGTATTCTCCCACACTTTGTAATCTCAAATTCACATTCTAATAGAAAAATTGTTTTTAGCATAAACAATGTGGTGCCCACTGTGGGGCCGAGTAGCTATCTTCGAGAAAAAGATATCTTGTTACGCAATGGCTAGAACTAGAAGGAGAGTACCACTAGTACAACCCAAAAACGTTCAAATCGACGACTCTGATTTCAAAACAGAGCAGTAGTCATCGGACTCTGGAAACATGGACAGAAGCAAGCAAGTATCAGCTTCGTCTGACTCGACTGATTCAGAGCTCCGTGCACTAGTGGCACACCTAGCAGAACAAGCGCTTCAGAGCGAACAAAGAATCAAGATCTTGGCGGAACAAATGGAAAAACAAAGCAAGCAACACCAAGATCAGTTGGAGGACATAAAGCGGTCCAACGAGGAGTTGGTCTACAGAAAGATACAATAACAAGCGTCAAAAGATGCAAAGCGCGCTCAACAAGGCAGACTCGGAAGCCTGCTTCCAGTGCCGCTATAAGATGACTCAGATCGCCACAACGAGGAGCTAGAGAGGATGACACGCTTGTTGCCAATGATGCAAAAAACCCAGGATGACTACAACACAATGAGGACACAAATCCAACGTGCGACGTCCTTAGCTCTAGAGCTACACCGCGTCATTGAGGAAACGCGCAGTACGCTGTTTACCCCAAGGATATCAATGGCCAAAATTCAGCAAATAGGGAAGTTAAAATTTCCTCAATATCGCAGCAATTCTGATCCCGCGGTATTCTTAAAATCATTCTGACTGGTGGCATACAGAGCTTACCTACCACCATCAAAGCAAGATGCAAGATTCTCCCGATTACTCGCAGAAAACCAGCAAGGAGCAGAGTTGGATTGGTTCTCAGCGTTAAAACCAAGTTCGATTGACGGATTCGAACAACTCGTCGAAGTTCTTCTAGCATAGTACTCGATCTTCATCAAGCACTGATTCACCACTAAAACATTAATAAAGCTGAAACAAGAAAAGTTCGAACCACTCTGTCAATACATAGAGCACATTAAAGCGGCAAAGGCAAAGAGCGCACATATCAGCGACGAGGTAGCTTTAATCGCACTAGACTGCGAGTTATGGCCAAAGTCGACCTTCCGAGCAAGTCTCATCAAAAACCGTCCGAGCAGCCTCAACGATGTGCTCCACAGGGCGACAAATTATGTTAAATAGGAGAAAATCAAGGGACTCCATGCCCATGAAGATAAGAAGGAAGTCCCAAAGACACAAGGTAACGGTCGAACGGAGAAAACCAAGACCAAGGGAAAGCACGCATACGCAGTGGAGAGAAAACGTGACCCCAGGAGGCACAATGATTACGATCCAACGAGGTTATGTGATTATCATACGGCCAGGGGTCACGACCTAGAGAACTGCATAACTGTGAAACATCTCAAGGAGGAAAGAATATGGCATGATGGAATGAAAAAGGAATGGGAAGAGCGTGGAGACTCGAGTAAGCGGGGTCATTTCGGCCAAAGTTCCCTAAGGCCAGATCACCATGACAATGAGGATAACCCACCAATGCAGAAAATAAGGGTGGATTTCATAAAAGGCAGATCGCGGTATCGCATAAAATCCGTGAATTCAATAGAATTCACCAATGAAGAGCCAGCCAACCGGGATGGCTCTGGCTGGAGGATCAGCACGCCAAAATCAATCGGGATGGCTTTGGCTGCTGTATTGAATCACTAACATGACAACGCATTAGTAATCCAGTTGGAGGTATCATGAGTCAAACTGCCGCGCATACTGATTGACACAGGAAGCTCGGTGGATCTCCTTTTCCATTAAGCTTTTCTAAAGATAGGTCTCAGGAATACATAACTCGATAATGAGTGAAACTCGCTAACAGGATTTGCACGAGAAACAACAATGTGTCTAGGAAGGATCACACTTTGAGTCAAAACATGCGGAAAAAGACAAATGACAACGTTTGTTGTAATCGATAAAACGGCTCCAGACAATGCGACCCTCAGAAGGCCATGGTTGTACACCATGAAAGCAGTGGTCTCAACGTAGCACCAATGTTTAAAGTTCCCAACACCCCGAGGAGACGCAATGATATGAGGAAGCCAAAGCATGGCGACACGAGAAAGTTATGTGTGGGCCAAGACCGACACAACGTAGGAGCTAAAGTAGCTCAAAACATCGACAAAGCAGACGATTAAAATGTGCAAGAACCCGTTACAGAGTAAACCCTGTTTGTCACGTCTCAAGCAGGTACAAATCGACCCAATAACCGTGGATCGAGTGGTCAATGTCGGTCAAGACCTCAACCCTCAAGTGAAGAAAGAGTTGATCGAATTTCTTTAGAGTAACGTAGAGATTTTTGCTTGGTCAATCTCTTAAATGCCAAGAATTGACCCTGCTACAGTATCCCATGAGTTAAACGTCGACACCACATATAAACTTGTTCGGAGAAAAAAAGAAAATTGGGAAACGAATGGGCCAAGGCAGTAAATGACGAAGTCAGCTGGTTATTAAAACTGGGATCGACCCGTGAAGTCAAATCCCACACTGGCCAGCAAACCCCATGGTAGTCAAGAAGAAAAACGAGAAATGGCAATTATGCGTCAACTTCACTGACCTAAATCAGCCTTGTCCAAAGGATAGCTACCCACTCCTCCACATCGATCAACTAGTGAAAGCAACAGCAGGACATACTGTTACAAGGTAATGTCGTTTGGTTGAAAAAATGCAGGTGCGGCATATCAACGTTTCGTAAATACTATGTTCGCCAACCAATTGGGAAAAATGATGGAAGTCTACATAGAAGACATGCTGGTGAAGTCCGTTCGCGTAGAATATCACGCAGCTAGCGAAGTGTTTTAAGATATTAAGCAAGTATTGCATGAAACTCAATCCGGTCAAGTGTTGTTTCGGAGTGGCCTCTGGTGAATTCCTAAGCTACATGGTGATTGAGCGGGGCTTCTAAGCAAATCTGCGGCAAATCAGCGCTCATAGACTCACTACCGCCGAGAAACCAGAAGGAGGTGCAACGCCTAACAAGGCGTGTCGCGGTACTAAACCGTTTTATATCAAATTCGAGAAATAAGTGCCTTCTGTTTTATAAAGGAAATATGATATTTAAATAGAATGCGAGTGCGATAAAGTGCTGACCGTCCTGAAAGTTTATTTGGCTACCCTTCCAATCTTGGCGAAGCCGGTTGATGGCGAAACTCTATACCCCCATGTAGGAGTATTCCCCGCAGCTCTAAGTGGCATACTAGTTCGAGAGGAGAGCGGAAACCAGAAGTCAATTTATTATATCAGCAAAACACTAATAGGCGCCGATATGCGCTACCCCCGCTACCAAAAAATTGGCATTATCAATAGTAACGTCGGCAAGGAAACTTTGTCCCTATTTCCAATCACTCAGGATAGTGGTGGTAACATAACATCCACACCGCGCCATACTCCACAGTCCCAGTCAGTCGAGACAACTGGTCAAATGGGCGATCGAGCTAAGCGAGTACGATAGTCAACCCTTTAGCTAGCACAAGTCAGTCACAATATATTAACCCCTTAACAAATGCGATATGTTCCGACGAGACCCGCCAGAACACTGACACAAACACAAGCAATCAATCTGACACTAGACTCCTTCCAACTAACAAGTGGAAAACACGTAAACATAAAATCCAAAGCGCAAAATTCTGCATGGTAGGGGAGCATCTCTATAATAGTAGTCTTAGTGAGCCCTATTCACTCTGCCTCGATGATAGTGAGGCACCCTGTTTGCTTGCTGAAATCCACAAAGGATCATGCAGAACCCACTCCGTATGGAGTGCCCTAGCAATCAACATAAAGCGCCAGGGGTAATTTTGGCCAAGAATAATTGGCGAAAATGAAGACTACTCGAAGAGGTGCAAGAAGTGTCAATGATATGCCTTAAGCCTCCATCAACCAACCGAACCTCTAACCTTGATGGATATTCCTTATCCTTTCATGCGTTGGAAAATGGACGAGCTATTTCTTTAAAAAACACATAAGTTTCCGCATACGAGAAATAATGTCATTATCAAGTTTTTTCCTCAATATACATAAAAAGTTTGATCTTGAGGAATGCCGGATACGGCCTCCTCCGCAACCACAGCAGGTTTGATGATTTCCTCGGTAACAAGATTAGAGGTCTCCAGCTCGTCGACAAGAGTTTTCTCCTCTAGAACGCGTGCTTCGAGTTTATCCCACTCTCTCGCAAAATAAAAATCGCAACGGTAAATGGTTTTTAATAAGTGGAAGTTATTGAGGTGTTGTTGGAGGAAACAATCGTGAAGATCGCACTCTATCCTCCGATCCCACTTAGCTTTAATACCCTTCAATCGGACTTTAAGTCGTGCATCATTCGCAGCAACCTCTTTCGACATGCGAGCAACCTCCATGGCCAACGCCTTAACCCTGGTAGCTAGAGCCTCCTTCTCGTCAAAAAGCTGTTGGAGCTCCTCTCCATGTTGGGAGATGGCAACCTCCAAGTCAGATTCCCACCGAATGGACTCCTCCCGAGAAACCGCCAACTCAGCCTTAGTTTCAGCCAACTCCTTCTCGATTGCGGAGATGCGAATTTTGGAAGAAGTGCTACCCGTGGAAGATTTGGCCCAACATTGAAGCCGTTCAAGCGCAAATAAACTGAAAATAATAAAGTTATCAAACTGATAGATAAATCAAAAGAAAAGTGAGCAAATTCAAAAACCTTAGAGAGTTTTTTGGCCGCGTCGGTATAAGGAGCCTTTCCCGCCATCATGTTCAACTGAGAGAGCATGTGGTCATCACACTAAATAACCCGCACCGCCTCGGCAATAGCATTCACAGGGGCATCGACGGGAAAGGCATACACAGAGGTAGTTGGGAACGGGGCGACGACTCGGGTGGAGGACTCGTCCTCACGAGGCTCCACAATAGCATTCGAGCCCGTTTCACATGAGACTCCACCAAAGGGGAACAATCCTATCCACCATCCTCGAGAGAATGAACAATCTGCCTATCCAGCTCCAACAAAAGACTGGCATTCTCGATATGGGAGATTCGTCCCGAGGAGCGGTCAAATTTAGAATAGGAGAACATGCACCAGCAAGGTCATTGACAATATCATCAGCATCATCCCAGTCCGCACACAAGGTAGGCGTCAAATTTCTACAACAAACTTAGATCTCATCTCGCAAGTTTTGGAACTGACGAATCAGCGCGGTTCTACTCTCGGAATCAGAGTTGGCCTCAGTAATAGGATTAACATAGCAATGTTAACAATGTCATCACAAGCTTAACTGATGAACAGACTTGAAAGGGATCATTTACCTAGACCAGTAGGACCCACATAACGGTTAGGTGCTAACATGCTAGAAGGGGAAGCACGACAAGTGCAACAATGGCTGTCTCAACGACGAACCAAACAATAAAACACACACTCACGCCTGAAAGAATCCCAATGGCAGTTTTCCTCCAAAATCTTGGCCAGAACCTCAAAAAGATCCCCCACAGTTTCCAAATCGCGATCAGTTACAAAACCTTAAAAACAAAAGTCAACACGAAACAAGTAGGAAACACTTTTATATA
This sequence comes from Lepidium sativum, assembly GCA_023374145.1. Lineage (NCBI taxonomy): Eukaryota > Viridiplantae > Streptophyta > Magnoliopsida > Brassicales > Brassicaceae > Lepidium > Lepidium sativum. The sequence goes on along the minus strand of JAKUCM010002565.1, from coordinate 48,441 downwards.
CCGAAAAAGGCGATGCGCCCTAACCAGTAGACGTCTTCCAACGACCGAGGAGGCCACCAGGAGAAATCCCTAGTTTCCAGTTGAAGAAGAAATATTGATTCTTGATATACACGTTTTTAGCACTCGTTAGGAGCCTCATTTAGCTATTTTACGCATACATTTCTACTATATTTTCCTCTTATTAGAGTCTACATAGCCTCATTCATATGCATTCGCATACATATTACATTTGCGGAGGCTTCAGGTACTGGAAGCACAAATACAAGGATCGACTCCATCTTAAGCAAGGAGCAGCACTTTTAGTCGAGTTGTGTCATACTGGAGCTCGAGCAGCGTACGAGACACACTCGAGCTCCGACACTGATCCAGACCCGGTGTACAAGCTTGAACTAGCTCGAGTAATATCATGGGAGACCAGCTCCAAACAACTCGAGCCCCAACTCAAGTTTGCTACCGGCAGCCAGCTCGAGTCCACAATCGCACATGAAGCTCGAGTTAGCTCGAGCCCCTTCACGAGTCCAATACTACGCTTTTTACTAGTTGGGCTGCACGCCAGCCCTCTCATGATCTTTGTCAGCCATTTGACCAAAGTGAACCAAAATCCACGACATGCTGATTCTCATAGTGGGCCGAGCTGATCCAGGGTTTTGCCAATGACTAAGTATAAATAATTTTACATGTTGCAAAAATCGAGAACCTAGTTTTTACACTTTTTTCTTGAGAAGCAAAACTTAGAGATTTGTAATCGAAGGAAACCCTTTGATTTCGAGTTTACGTTTTATGTAATTTAATTTTACATTCAACGTTGAATTCATAACTCGTTCGAGTTCTTTGTTTATGCAATCAAATTTTGACTTTGTGCTTTGTGTTAAATTAATGAAATTGAGTAGTCATCTAGGGCTTTTGAGAATGAGTTAGGGCGGCGTGGTGTTTAGGCTTTATATGTTGCTTGAGGTTAGAATTATTTAGATTTTTTCCGATTTGGTATTTTAATAACTAGCTTCCTTCTGATCAACTGAGGCTTCTTCTGAGACGCTCTAGCGCCGATGGGTGTTTGGTAGAACATCTGATTGAATCAGTTAAGAGATTCACATGCTCAGCTCGAGGGATCGAATGTCTGAGGTGTGAATCAGTGCTAAGCGAGTTGATATTTCATGCCGACTAGATTATCAAACGCCTATGGCGATAGGGTATGTTAATAGTCTACTCGATTTTGTTTGCCATGGTAGTTGATTCATTACTTGTGTTGTTGTTGCCTAGAGATTAGCTCTGTTGAGTGTTGTCAAGCACCTAGTTAGCTTAAGAGTCACGTTGTCCCATGACACTCACTCCTCAGGAACCTCTTTTCTTACATTGCGTTTAATTTAGTTAATACTCTTTGGTCTGCCACTTCGTTTAAATTCTAGACTATTGTTACTTGCTTGTTTATCTTTATTTTAACGATTGATTTAGGTTATTAGACAAATTACACTTTGATTGGCTTGGATTAGAAACAGTTCACTGCATCCTGATTGATAATTACATTCCAAGTTGGATTGACACCTATTATACTACAATGACATCTTAGTATAGTAAGATTTGGCAATAGAGTAAAAATCATGTTATCAATTCTTCCAGAAGGGATCCTTGTCAGGAATTCCCATAATGACGCGTCGCCCTGATTGTGGCGATAGATAGGAGTCATGATAAAAACTTTACAAAATAAAGGTCGAGGAGGTGATTTACACTGAAATTGATACTCTCCTTAACAGCCCGATGTACATTCCCAAGACAACTGATGTGTCTGCATTTTAGCACATTTTATGGGCATTATTTAGCATGTTTTGCATTCATACTTACAGTTTTATCATTGTTTTAGGTTCTTTTAGGCTTAATTTGCATATTTAGTATTGGGCATTGCATACATTGCATAAAGGGTATTTAGGCACTTTAAGAGCTTATTACGGAGTATTTTGGACTACAAGAAGACCTATAGGAAAATCGGTTGGCCTAAAGTTGAAGTTCAGGATGTGATCTAGAAGATTTGGCATATCTCCATGACACTCGAGCATGACACTCGACCATTACTTGGTCGAATAGTTTTCACACCAGAATGTTGACTTTTTCGTCATAGTTGACTTTTTAGGGCTTTTTGTAAAAAGGGTTTATGTATACCCCTTTATGTAAAAAGGCAAGCCCAATAACATCTTAAGCCTTTTTCCTTTTCTCTTTCTTAGTAATTTTCATTTTTTCTTTCTAAGTAATTTTCCTTTTTCTCTTTAAGTAATTTTCTTTTTTCTTTTGAACGGAAGATCTTTGTTGATCTTTAAGTTGTTTTCGAATTTCCACTTTGAATATATCAAATTTTCTAGCAAAAAGAATCGAGTTCTCTCTGAATTGTTCTTTAAGTTTATGTTATTGGTTTTCGATTCTAAGTTTATGCTCTTCTTCATGAATTCTGAGTAAATCAAATTAGGGTTCTTGAGGAGATGGTGAGATTAGGGTAAACCTAGGGAATTTCCAGATTTGTTTATGGTTAAATAAGGTTTAGATCTCTTTAATTTAATTGTCCTTAATGCTTATTTCTCTCTGATCAATTGAGATGTGATCACTTGGTGATTCCCACCCGAGAGGTGTCTGCGGAATCGCTTGAACAAACTTAGGTTAATATAACTTCTCCTAGCTCAAGAGATTGATTGTCTAGGGTGTTATTAGGCTCTGTTAGGTCCATGTCTAATGCCTCTTGAACTTCTACTCGTTGGTGAGGATCAAGTCTGGTTGTTGTTCAAAGGAGGTCCCATTGCATGAGAATGAATGTGATTTATGTGATTCCTTGCCTAGAGGTCATCTAAATAGGTTGATAAACAAGTCTGGAACCCCTAGGAATGCTTTAATCATTGATCCCTAACCTCAAGAAGCCCTTTTCTCCATTGAATTTTTGTGATCTTTAATACTCTGTTTAGTTCAAAACTATGTTTTGCAATTACTCTGTTTTGCACTCTACTCTGTTTTGCTATTGCTCTGTTTTCATTACTCTGTTTTTGCGCTCTGTCTTTACTCTCTTTTTGCATTTTGTTTTTATTTAGTTTGATTCGCATAATAACATTCACCATAATCATTCTGGCTTGTATTAGGTTTAGTAGATTGCATCCAAATTGAATAGTTGCTACCCCAGTTGGATTAACACCTTACAGTACTGCAATTGATTACATAACAGTTGGTTATTTGATAACCGTAAAAAGCCTGTTATCAAATTGGTGTCGTTGCCAAATGGGTTTTAGTTAGCTACAATTAGGATTATCACTTTCCTGAGACGAAGTTCTTTTGCGTTTTCGATTTCATTGTGTGCTACCATCGTTTTTCTGTGTTTTTGTGAAGCTCGAACTCCAAGCTCGATCAACACCTGGTCGAGTGTCTTGTTCTAGGATCAGATTTGGGTTGTATGCGGACTAGATCAAAAGACAGTGAACATACTATCCGTTACTCGGACAACATCAACCAGTTATCTCGTGAACATTTACAGGAACATCAGAATATGTTGCTAGAGGATCACCAAGATCAGGTTGAGATGGAGGACAACACTACATAACACCCAGATATGGCTAGTAGGAAGGAACTCAAGGCTATACAAGACAAGTTGGACATGTTACTTTATGTGCATCACAAGCATGTTCATCAAGTGAATAAAGAAGAACAAGTTGTTGATGAGGAAGATCACATTGAAGAAGTCTGTTTTGTGCAGAACCAAGGAGGTGAGTACAAGCATTACAAAAACTACAACCAGAATCCCAATCTTTCCTATAGGAACACAAATGTGGCTAATTCTCAAGACCAAGTGTATCCACCAAAACAAATTCACCAAGGTCCACCTAAACCTTATATGCCCAAACATCAAAATTACCAAAGTTTTCACCCTTCTCCTATAATACCACCAGGGTATGCAAACCACACTCCAGCTTCACCGCAACAACCCCCAGAAGTTATGGACATCTTACAGCAGCTCCTTAAAGGTCAGAATGCTACAGCCACATAATTGACAAAGATATTTGTTGAGGTTAATGCTAAGATCGATGCTTCTCACAATGATCTCAATTGTAAAATTGAGACACTGCATGCAAAGTTGAAGCATTTAGAGAACCAACAAGCTTCTTCCTCTACAGTTAAGACTATTGAACAACAACCAGGAAAGTTATTCAAAACCCCAGGGAATACACTGTCTAATCAATTACATTGAGGAGTGGGAAGGAGATCTCTCCACAAGTAAGACATGACAAATTCACTGAGGACATTGTCATTCAGGTTGGGAAGGACAGCCTTAGTCAGAAAAAGGCTGAAAAGATCGAGAAAAAGCCTCTGAAAGGAACGCTCGAGCAAGACACTCGAGCTGGAACTGATCGAGCATTATGTTCATAACCACCAAATGATACACTCGAGCAGGACACTCGAGCAAGGCTAGGTCGAGTGTTCCATTACCAACCTCCAAAACATGCTGTTTTGCATGATATACACAAGTCTTTTGCCCTTCCTCCTTTTAAACCTCAAATACCCTTCCCACAAAGGTTTAAACAGGACATAACGATGAATTATAAGGCTCTTTTGTAAAGCAAATGGAGGATATTGAGGTAAAGATACCTATACTTGATGCTTTCATGTTAATGCATCCTTATCAGAAATTTTTGAAAGATGCTGTGAAGGAAATAGCAAAAGAGCTAGAGGGTATGGCAGTAGAGACTCATGAGTGCAATGCCATCTTAGAGAGGAAAGTAGTGCAAAACAAGCTAGATGACCCTGGGACATTCACTTTACCACACTCATTGGGTCATTTAACTTTCAGCAAATGTTTATGTGATCTTAGAGCTTCAATTAGTCTAATGCCATTATCTGTTGCTAAGAGGTTGGGGTTCAACAACTACAAGTCTTGTAAGCTCTCTTTGATTCTAGCTGATAGGTCTGTTCGTTTGCCATATGGTTTGCTGGAAGATATACCTATAATGGTTGGTAAAGTTGAGGTTCCCACAGACTTTGTGGTGATTGATATGGATGAGGAACCAGAAGATCCACTACTACTTGGTACACCATTTTTAGCCTTTGTTGGAGTTGTAATTGATGTGAGGAGTGGATCAATTGAGCTAAACTTTGATAAGGATCTCAATATGAAGTTTAACATTAATGATGCAACTAGGAAGCCTACTATAGGAGGACAAAGCTTTTCAATTGAGGGATTTGATCAGTTGGTCATTAAACCTCCTAAGCTTCTTCGACTTATATTGGTTAAGAGTGGTATGGCTAGTGACTACTGCAGAAGAATTCCAATGTTTGAAGAGATTGTTGATGGGAAAAGCCTTCAGTCCTTGTTTGCTTGCAATGAGATCACAGATATGCCTTCTAAGGAATCATACAATTTACAAGAATTAGATCTTGGGCCTGATATAGTTTTGAGATCAATTGGATTTGTGGATGGAGTAATGGAGTACAAGGTGAAGAACAGCAATTATCCCAAACCATTTGCCAAAGTTAAGCAGCTTCTCTTCCCAACGAAGCCCAATTCAGATTGGCCAGGACCTTTCAACATTAAAATAGTTATGCCTTGTGGAGCCATCACCATGTTTAGCAAGAAAGGAGAGGATCTTCCAGAAAATGGGCAGAAAGTCAAGATTTACATGGTTGATGAAACCACTTCAGAGGGGACCTCAATTCCTCTCTTTGAACCACCCCAAGTCTAATGGGTGTGGGAAGTCAAGCTTAGTGACTTAAAACAAGCTCACTTGGGAGAAAATCCCATGGTATCCTTGTATATATTTTTCATGCAGTTTTTCTTTGTTTCATTTACTATTTTCTTATGTTTCTGGTCAAGGGACGTGTGTAGAACCTTAGGAGGGCAGGATCCAGCCACATACTCTTCAGTTGGAGGCTAAAGCATGCACCACAAGAAATATGGCACCAGAGCATAACGCTCGAACAACATCAGCTCGAGTGTTCCTCAAATGCACCAGGAACTCCATGCTCGAGCATGACACTCGAGCAAGGCTTGCTCGAGCGTTCCAAGGACGAACCAGAACCTCCTCCAATTCCAACTTCTTCACTCTCCAATTAGGTACCACCTCCTTTCAATTCATTGTATATACCATTGCATATTTTCTTTTGACTTGCTGGTCTAGGATCCTCTTTCGGGCTTTTATGCACAGAAGAGACTGTGTGATTTAAGTTTGGGGGAGGGTTCTAGAGGATATTCGACTTTGTTTTCTGTGATTCTTAGTTTTTATTCTCCTCATTTCGTCATTTGCATATCATTTAAGGCATATAAAACCGATAAAATTTTGAAAAAAACCATGAAAAAGCATCAGTCAAAAACAGAGTGTTCATGTAGCTGCACTGCATTCATATAGGATCGAGTCTAGAGTTTTGGGAATCATCTTGCTAATGATAGACAGACTTGCTAGGTTGATTGGTTAGTAACCATAGTGAACTCTTGGACTTGCGTTCTTCCCTCTTGAACATTGATTGGTAGATCGTAGACCTTAGAAACCGGTGCTTATGTTGTGTCTCAAAAAGGACCAGATTTGTTGCCTCATAATCGAATTTTATTTTTGCCAAATTAGGGGCTTGAGATACATCGCATAAGATCCTTCCTTAGGTTCAGCTAGCTAAGTAGAAAGAAAAGCATAAGATAAATATAGAATCACCCTTCTTACAACTCAGCTCAAATAATATGGTCTAAGATGAATGGGGACTGTGGGTAAACCCGTACCTTCTTGTGTTCATCGATGAAACCAGTCTAATGTTTCCTAAGATGAACCGGGACTGTGCGTAAACCCGTTCTTTTTCGTGTATCATTGATAAAGCTAATACATTGATGCCTAAGGTGAACCGGGACTGTGCGTAAACCCAAACTTTTTCGTGTCTCATTGATAAAGTTGGAGCAAATAAATATAAGTTTGAGCAAAGGTAGGAGTTGAAAATAAGAAGTAATCGAAAATCTTGAATTAATGGTGTCTTGCTGAATTTGAGGAAGTTGAATCCCAAAGTCTTTGATCGATAGCCCCTCTTGCGGTCTGCACTTATAGATATAGGTTTCAAATCTGAGTTTTTTAGAGTCCAGCTAAGTATTAGGGAGTACTCGGTTATTAAGCTAAGCTTTGATGTAAGTAGACTGTGGTTCTTACAAAGGAATAGGGGTTCACTTGTGGATTACGGTTTTCAGCTTGATAAGTTGTTTGTTTGAGGTAAGATGTTCCGGTTGTCAGCAACCTCTCTTCCTCCTTAGCTCTATGCATATTTGCTTGAGGGCAAGCAAAGACTAAGTTTGGGAGAGTTGATCTGTCTGCATTTTAGCACATTTTAGGGGCATTATTCAGCATTTTTTGCATTCATACTTACAGTTTTATCATTGTTTTAGGTTCTTTTAGGCCTAATTTGCATATTTAGTATTGGGCATTGCATAAAGGGTATTTAGGCACTTTTGGAGCTTATTACGGAGTATTTTGGACTACAAGAAGACCTATGGGAAAATCGGCTGGCCTAAAGTTGAAGTTCAGGATGTGATCTAGAAGATTTGGCATATCTCCATGACACTCGAGCATGACACTCGACCATCACTTGGTCGAGTGGTTTTCACACCAGAATGTTGACTTTTTCATCAGAGTTGACTTATTAGGGTTTTTTGTAAAAAGGGCTTATGTATACCCCTTTATGTAAAAAAGCAAGCCCAATAACATTTTAAGCCTTTTTCCTTTTCTGTTTCTTAGTAATTTTCTTTTTTTCTTTTTAATTAATTTTCTTTTTTCTCATTAAGTAATTTTCTTTTTTCTTTTGAACGGAAGATCTTTGTTGATCTTTAAGTTGTTTTCGAATTTCCACTTTGAATATATCGAATTTTCTAGCAAAAAGAATCGAGTTCTCTCTGAATTGTTCTTTAAGGTTATGTTATTGGTTTTCGATTCTAAGTCTATGCTCTTCTTCATGAATTATGAGTAAGTCAAATTAGGGTTCTTAAGGAGATGGTGAGATTAGGGTAAATCTAGGGAATTTCCAGATTTGTTTATGGTTAAATAAGGTTTAGATCTCTTTAATTTAAGTGTCCTTAATGCTTATTTCTCTCTGACCAATTGAAATCTGATCACTTGGTGATTCCCACCCGAGAGGTGTCTGCGGAATCGCTTGAACAAACTTAGGTTGAGATAACTTCTCCTAGCTCAAGAGATTGATTGTCTAGGGTTTTATTAGGCTCTGTTAGGTTCATGTCTAATGCCTCTTGAACTTCTAATCGTTGGTGAGGATCAAGACTGGTTGTTGTTCAAGGGAGGTCCCATTGCATGAGAATGAATGTGATTTATGTGATTCCTTGCCTAGAGGTCATCTAAATAGGTTATAAACAAGTCTGGAACCCCTAGGAATGCTTTAATCATTGATCCCTAACCTCAAGAACCCTTTTTCTCCATTGAATTTTTGTGACCTTTAATACTCTGTTTTTAGTTTAGTACTCTGTTGTGCAATTACTCTGTTTTGCACTATACTCTGTTTTGTTATTGCTCTGTTTTCATTACTCTATTTTTGTGTTCTGTCTTTACTCTGTTTTTGCATTCTGTTTTTATTTAGTTTGATTCGCATGATAACATTCACCATAATCGTTCTTTCTTTGACTAGGTTGAGTAGATTGCATCCAAATTGAGTAGTTGCTACCCCAGTTGGATTGACACCTTACTGTACTGCAATTGATTACATAACAGTAGGTTATTTGATAACCGTAAAAAGCCTCTTATCAACAACCCGAACAAATGACGGGCACAATTGAGACAAAGGGATTTGCAACAAGAGGAGGACCTCAGATAGCGCCCTAGAAATCGGAAAACTAAGGGCGGCTTTCTCAAAGAAAACTGAAGAGAACAAAAAACCAGAAGGAGCCCCTTCCGGAGAACGACTCTAAGAGGCATTGAGCGCAACTGAGGTGATAATCATCGTACGCTGCCACCGATCTAAAGTCTTGTTGGTATAGATCGACTTATAATGCAAGCCATAAAGCATGCCTCTCACTGCCATAATGTTTTCTCTATTATCGGTCTGAGAGCATCGCCGTTCCAAACCAGCCAAAGAAGACGTAACGTTCGCCATTAGATTTAGACCACATCACTTATCGAAAGCGGTGCTAAATGCGTTAAATTGACCACCAGAAAAGAAAGAGCCAAGTGACCTAAATTTGTCTTCGGAAGTAGTTAAACTAGTGGTAAGAATCGCCGGATTAAAAGAATCGTTATTGATGTCACTCATAAAACCCAGAATCGACAAAAAAATGAAGCAAAGGAAAGCGGAAGTTCTAGAGAATCTAGGGAGAAACCGAGAGTAATTACCTTCAAAAACTGAGGAATCGTAAATAAAATAAGAGAAAAAACCTCCCAAATGTAAGGATCGTTAAAGAAACTAGAGCGATCAATTTCGACCTATGTCTCGAAAAAAAAGAAAGAGCAAAAATATAAACTGAAATGATGTGACATCAAGCGTCGCGTCAGATGCTTAAAATAGGTCTACCTCAGTAAGTGGCAATACATTTTGAAAGTGACGACGTGTCACCTAAATTCGTCAAAGGCCCATAAATGGCCCAGTAACTAAAGTCGACAAAAGAAATATACAAAAATGAATCAAAAAGCCAGAAAAGCCTATCAAGAGTTACCCAAATACAAGACCTCTACAAAAAAGGGGGCCGAATAAAAAGGCTAAAACGAGTAACCTAAAAACAAGGTACTCGTGTGCGCTCAGCTATTTAGCGAGCTCCCTGAAAAATGAGTCTCATTAAGTCAATAAAAGAAAGCAAATCAATAGGAAATACGCTTACACGCGCTCAGCTACTAAGTAAGCGCCTTGAAAAATGAATTAGATAAACTCAATAAAAGTAAATACGCCTATACACGCTCGGCCATACGACGAGTCTCTCAAAAAGAACCTAAGCAAACCAAGTAAGCAAGGTAATTATCAACGAAATTTAAATGGATTAAAGCCCTCCTGGGCCAAATATTCAAGCGAAAAGGCAAAAGCACTAATTGAAATAAACTAAGTTCAGAAAATTTTTTAAGCAATGGGACTTCCGAGACTAGTGTCGTCGAAACTCGAGCTAAAAGCGTCTTCATTGGAACAAATTTGACCGACAATAGGTCCAACAACACCAAGGTCATGAATTTCAAGCTCGGGACACTGCGCAACACGAGCTGCTGCCCCAGCCGCTAACCGACTCTATTCGAGTTCCTTCACCTCTTCCTCAGTGAGCGGGTGCTCGCGAGAACGCCTACCCATCTCCACGCGAGCCTCATGATATACCTTGTTTAAACCGACTTATAACTTACTAATTCATAAGTTTTCTTTAGTGTTTGTCGTGTTTTTAGAGTCTTTTCAGGTACAAAACGCAAGGATACTTTGGATTCCACATGCTTAGCAAGATTGGAGCTTAACTTTAGATTTTTCCACTATGAGCTAAACGATCGATCGATCAACACCAAGATCGATCAATCGCAACTTTAGATAGGGAAAACTACACTTGATCCATTGACCAACTTCTCATGCCTGACACGATCGACCTCCACTCGTCTATGTCATGCGCACGATCCACTGCACGACCAAGCACTCAGAGATCGATCGAGCTATTTAAGAAGAAGTTGTGCATGATCCTTTGCATGATTCGGAAGCTTCACGATCGAATGAGAACATTAATCGATCGAGCAGTTGAAGGATCGATTGATCCAAGACCCTGCGAAGCGAAAACCAGATTTCCTTATTTTTGTACCAGTTTGGTTTACTCTATATATTAGGTTAAAACATGTTTTTAGGAGAGGCGTTTAGGTCAGAAAAAGTTGCAGACTCTTGTTGTAACCTAGAGGAGAAGAATTCAGATCTCTACATCATTGGAGAAAGATTCCTAAACCTCTATTCCATCTATTCTGAGTTTTCAATGAATTTCTTTACAATTGCTTGCTTGTTCTTTATTTCCATGTCTGAGTAGTTCATAGTCAAGTTTAGGGTATTCTAAGGATCTTAAGAGACTTAAGGGTGAGGAACAAATAGGTTTCAACTATGGAATCTTAGCCTAGAAACATGGTTAATGCTTAGATTATAGTAGCTAACTAATCTAAGATCTTAGGTTACTTATTATCCTAGAAGTTTAATAAGAATCAGAACCTTTCTAGGTAAGCAACTTCTTCACTACCAACGAGAGTTGATGCTAGGTTGGGTTGTGGACACTTAGGAACTGTTAATACTGCATGGTTAGAATTCTAGAACCAACGAGAGTTAGGATCTCTAGGATCTAGACATAGTGATTATCGCTGCGAGAGTAGGTTAGTCAATTGTTATTTCTTAGTCGAGAACGGAGCTGAACTTGCCTGAATAGATTCCTCATCCTAACCTTGACTTCCTTATGAATTCCCTAAGCTTGATGCTTTAGATATTGTTTACATTAAATTTCCTAGTTACAATCGATTCCACTCAAAATATCCATCGACTTAGCTCTAGTTAAATAACTTAATCGTTAGTGTGATAATTGGTCTTCGTGGATTCGATCCCTAAATACTATTTCGTTTGTTGTGCACTTGCAGTAGGATTTAGGGTTAAAACTCGTAATATCACCTCACTGACTTGGTATTGTGAGACACTGCAACTCCTCCATCTTCCGGTCATAAAGTACTTGGGCTTTCTCCAGCACCCTCGAGTATTGAGCAACAGTGGATACCCGAGTATACTCGATTGCCCTCATGTCGACCGACTGCAGCTTCTTGATCTCCTTCACCAAGAGCGCATTCGCCCTCTCGTAGGCCAGCCCCTTTGACACCAAAGCCGAGTCCTGCTCTCAAAGAAGAGCAAGCTCAACATCCTTTTTCACTTCGTACTAGCTCAGCAGAGAGAGGCTAGCCGCAAGGTCCACAGCAGAGCGGTCCTCGCTAGCAAGCGGAGGTGGAACGGCAGAAGCTTTAGCACAGTGGTCCTCATAGCCGTTAACGAGGTTTGCAATCAGCTCGACGACTTGATCAAAACAGGGAAAATTCTAATAACTGGAAATAAAATAAAAATAATGAACAAACATGATGTACAAACCTTTCCCAAGGCAACCATAGCATCTCGAAAAATGTCTTTTTCGAGAAGATTCGACAATGGAAGAGCCAAGAAATCCGAGGGGATGACCTAGCTACGGAGAAGGACAAAAGCATATGGCTCTTCAGCAGAGGAAGGTTCCGGTGGAAGAGGAGTGTTCTCACAACGCTCTCGCTTGGAGGAAGGATCCCCGGATTCATCCTCCTAAGGCCTATCAAGACGAGAGGGCTCATGCCTCCTTTTTCGGACATCACATGAACTAAGGCACGGCGTATCCTATCCATGTTGAACGAGCTCTACCGACAGTCACTCTCTTGAACCAAAGGGACGACCTCCTCCCTCCGGTTCGGACCAGAGTCCAACTCAGCTATATAAAAAAGGAAAATTAATTAAGATGGAACAAATAAAGAAAAGAATCGAGAAGTGAAGAAAGAATAAGAGCATACCAAGCGCGTGACCCCCCGACTTCACGAGATGATTCAAAGGGAATCTCCCAACTAAGTTAGGATCAATCTTGAACAAGAACATACTTTTCTTCCACCCGTCATCACGTTCAGGAACCCCCACGAGCCATTCGAGGCGAGATGTGCAGAAAGATGGAAGCATCTCCCCATATCAGATCCGTATTTTCACATGGCAGAATTGTAACAAGGCCCTGAAATCGAGCTCAACTCCCTCTTCACGAGCAAGCGTGAACAAAGCAAGGATCTGGCGGTGGATAGACGAGTACAACAGCTCCAACAAGATCTTGAGCTCCCACAGAGCTGTAGCAAACACTCTAGAAACAGGAAAGAAAGTATGCAACGATCAAACGATGGGATCATGTTCCGAGCACGATACGACTCCAAATCGGCGGCGGAAATCCCCGAACCGGAAAAAAGATCGACTGAAAAGCTTATATCTTGAACTGGATGCCATTTAGAGTAAATCGAGATGAAAGATTAAGACGAAGAAAGATGAAATGAAGACGAAAGTAAAACAAGAGAAGAAAAGTCGCAAATCAAAGATAGAATAGAAGTTTCAAGAATACACAATGGACGCAGCAACGACAGCCGTCGATCTATTCTTTCGAAAATCTAACTATTCTTTATCTCATTAATATTTGAAAATCCAAGCGAATCAAATCAAAAGAAATGTAATTGCTTCCACATCATTACCACGCTCAAATAAGGAAGTTATGGGACAATTGTTAACCATAGGCCCAACACGATCAGTCCGGCCCATTAAGGCACATTCATAATTACGAACTCCGCTAATCAGCGTGAAGTCAGAGATTCGAGCTGAATCAATAGAACAATTCAATGGTAGCACGAATTGCACCGCGCTGATTAAAAAATAATTAATGACAAAATTAATCAACAAGATCAGAGAACATGGCTAAAAAGAATAGATCGTGAAACGTAAAGAAAAAAGGTTTCTAGAAAATTGAGGTTGGCTTTGGCAAAAAATAATATTACTGATTTGCTAAATTTTATTTCTATATATTATATTCTCGTAAATAGTTTGTAATTTTCTATTCAATTTATAATAGAAAACTGTTTTTATCATTAACATCACACACGTCGCAACATCTAAAAAAAACTTCTTTCAAAAAAAAATAAAAAATCTTGAAACAGAGCTTCATTCTCTTTCATTTCGGAAAATTTGCTACCAAAATTTCAATTTTCCTTTTGCCGACTTGTAGTTGCGATTGTTAGACGCCGTAGAAAAGCGTTCGGACGGGTTCGGAGCTTTTCTGCATGGCGGCTTGCTTCCGGCGAAGTACGGCAACGAGATCAACCTCTGCAAATTTCGCCGTTCTCAGAAAACGTTTCTGCGAACGAAAGCGTTAGTTTTTTTGTTTCCGAGGAGATTATCGCTCGAGACGGTGCAAATCTCTTACGATTCTTCTTCTCCGTAAATCGAGATTCTATCGACTCTGGCGATGTGGTAAATGTTTTTCATTTTGTGATCAAATCCAAAAGTGTATGAAGCTATTCGTTGAGATTATGTTTTAAATTTCTCGATCGGTTCCTGCTTTTGACGCATATATCATTTCTGATAGGCAGAGCAAACATGGATTCATTGCCGAAGTGAGTTGAAACATGATAACAAAGAATGTCTTGTCTATATCCCTGATGAAGGAGCAGCAAATGAGTACCTGAAATTAACCAAACAGATTGTATATTCGAGGAAACAAATCAGTTATTGGCATTGGTTCAGAAATTGGTTTAGAGAATCTGTCGACGATTCTACGAGCTACCGGAAAAGGGAGTTGATCAGTACTACAAACTACTTAGGAGTATCTGCTCCAAGATTTGCATCAGGTCCTACGCGAGGTCCTGCACCAATCCCCCAGAGTTATGTTTTGGCACCTGCAAGCTCTCCAAGAAAACCTTCAGCTTCGCCAGCAGAGACACCGGATGAATCTGATTCCAGTTCGACCAAGGAAAAACCGAGTGTCGCTCCTAGTCGAAGTGTTTCGGGTCGGCCTCCTCCTCCGGCAAGAAAGAATGATCTCTTGATGAAACTTATCATCGCCGTTGCTTCAACTGCTGTGTTGACGTTCTTTTTGGTTGCATTGTTGTACTTTGTGTTGCTTCAGACGCAAGCCCAACAACGCGGTTGATCCAAGAGATGAAGGACCACTTCTACAATTATCTGATTTACCAGCTGGTATGGTGCTTTTGTCAAAAATGATTTATGTTGTTTTAAACTCATTTGACAATGTAATTCATTTTTCAGGTTCTACCGAGAGCGTTGCAAGCTCAAGTAGGAAATTGTTAGGTGCCAGAAGTTCTAAGAAGAGGTCGTTTTTTTCTAGAGTATCTCTCAGGAGAAGTAGTCATGACATTTCAACTGCTGAAGCGTCATCGTCATCCGCTGGACTTCCTCCATTGAAACTTCCTCCTGGAAGATCAGTTCCTCCTCCTCCTGCTCCTCCACCTCCACAACCGCCTCCACCTCCTCCTCCTAAACCTCATCCTCCTCCTCCACCTCCAAAAATGGCTCGTGCTCCACCTGCACCACCAAAAGTCCAAGGACGTGGTGGTTCCTCTAGAGATGGATCTGAAGTTGATTCTGAGACTGGAGCTCCCAAAACCAAACTAAAACCGTTTTTCTGGGATAAAATGGCTAACCCTGATCAGAAAATGGTTTGGCATGAGACTAGCGCCGGTTCATTTCAGTAAGAGTTGTATATTTTATTACTTGTATTTCTTCTTAACTCTGTTTCAGGGTTTTCTAAGTTGCATTCTGCTTTCAGGTTCAACGAAGAGATGATGGAATCTCTTTTCGGTTACAATGATGGGAAAAAAAAAAAAAGGTCATAGGAGTGATTCAGGTCGTGATTCTCCTTTCCAATATATTCAGATAATTGACACTAGGAAAGCCCAAAACCTGTCTATTCTTGTACGAGCTTTGAATGTAACAACCGAGGAAGTTGTCGATGCTATCAAAGAAGGTAATCTAATTGGATTTACAGTCAGTGGTGTCTAGTCTTTGTTTTAGGACTGAGTGTGATTTTCTTCTCTATGCATCATAA
Source organism: Lepidium sativum (assembly GCA_023374145.1). Lineage (NCBI taxonomy): Eukaryota > Viridiplantae > Streptophyta > Magnoliopsida > Brassicales > Brassicaceae > Lepidium > Lepidium sativum. Next base: position 32,870 of record JAKUCM010002565.1, on the reverse strand, counting down.
GGTAATGAGCTCCCAGTGGGACTGCTACAAACATTGCTAAAGATGGCTCCAACTTCAGAAGAAGAACTCAAACTTAGACTATACTCAGGAGATCTTCACTTACTTGGTCCCGCGGAGAGATTCTTAAAAATTCTTACCGAAATACCTTTTGCATTCAAACGTATAGAGTCACTTCTATTCATGATTTCTCTTCAAGAAGAAGTCTCTGGCCTTAAAGAATCTCTTGAAACTCTCGAGGTACATCATTGAAAGTCTTGCATATAAGAATCTATCGTTCATTTCCTTACTTTCTGTATTTATGTGTTAGGTGGCTTGCAAAAAACTCAAAAACAGCAGACTGTTCTTGAAACTACTAGAAGCGGTTCTCAATACAGGGAATCGAATGAATGTAGGAACTTTTCGCGGTGATGCGCAGGCTTTCAAACTTGACACTCTTGAAACTCTCTGACGTCAAAGGAACTGATGGCAAAACCACACTTTTACGTTTCGTTGTTCTTGAGATCATTCGTTCTGAAGGTGTTCGTGCTCTTCGCCTCCGGAGATTGATCAAGCCGAAGCTTCTCAAGCATTAAAACAGATGATTCATCCATAGATTTTAGTCCACACTCGGTGGAGCTTTACCGAAGCATGGGGCTTCAAGTGGTTACGGGATTAGCCACAGAGCTTGAAGATGTCAAGAGGGCAGCAATCATAGACGGTGATGGATTGGCTGCAACACTAACGAATCTAAACAGTTCACTTACAAACGCAAGGGAATTTCTAAAAACGATGGACGAAGAAAGCGATTTCGAAAGAGCATTAGCTGGATTTATAGAGCGTGGAAATACTGACATCAAATGGTTGAAGGAAGAAAAAGAGAGAATCATGGCTTTGGTGAAAAGTACTGCAGATTATTTTCATGGTAAATCTGCTAAGAACGAAGGGCTACGTTTGTTCGCTATAGTGCGCGATTTCTTGATAATGTTGGAGAAAGTTTGCAAAGAAGTCAAAGAACAGACAGCTATAATTACTAGCAGTCCGGTAAAGAAAGAAATGGAAACGAGTAGTTCGGACGGTAATCAACCGTCTTCGGACATTCGACAGCGTTCGGATGATTCAGACGATGACCATGAAGACAATAAATAATTCATCTTCCTACTTTTATAATCTTCCAAAGACGCCGTTTTACCTTTCCTTCACGCCAGAAAGAGACTGATCGCCAAAACGTATTAACCAAGACATTGAAGAAGCTTTTGAAGGATGAGACAAAAGCGTGGGAAATGACTCTCTTCCGTTACCAGTAAATTTGTTAGCTAATTTGAAGACCAAAGTTTGTTATATATGCGGTATATTTGTATAACTCTTTCCCTAATTGTGAACTAAAAGATAGACATTGTACGCATTCTTAGCCGTTAATCCAAAAATTATGTTTGAGAAGAACTTACGGTCGTTGCTCGGTGATAAGAGACTCAAGCTCATGCCTTCTCAGAGCGAAAACTCAAAACTATTTAACTTCTTTATAATCGTCTGTTTAAACTCCATCTTCAACTATTTCTCATAAAAAACAACCGTATCAAAACTTCTTTACAAAAATATATTTATTAATACTAGGGTAACAGTTAAGAAGAAATCAGAAGAGACAACCTAGTCAAATGCTTCTCTTCTCTAAATATTCTGTGAGCCTAATCTAACGAGAATGACAATGGCCCTAACCCAAAAGTTAATTTATCATTTTTCCAAAATCACATATATGGCAAAGCTATACACAAGAATGAGAGGGGAAAGCTGAGAGAACCATTGCAGAGAATTGCTGTCCTCATGAGACTATTTATAATAACTGTGTGTTGCCCGGACTTCTCAGCTTTCCCAAAAGGCAAACCTACTGAATAAAAGAGAAGATTTACCTAACTATCCCATGTCGCTTGGAAGACATGCAGTCTATTTCTTAGCCATTGCAACATTTCTCTATCTAGTGACGAGTTATTGAGGACCGCATCAAACATTGGGCTTCCAAATACTCTTGGGGCGCTTTTGAACGTCCATATCTTGTCCTTCGGCCATGGTCTTTGAGGTTGCTTAGACTGTACACACACAAACAGATCATTATGTCATGGACAGTTAAAAGATAGAAGAAATGCATTTCAGAAGTGGGTTAACAAAGAAGAGAAATTACCATCTGTGAGACCATTGTTTTCACCGTCTTGGGGCCATAAACACGATGTTTAGATGGTTTCTGGGCCTTTGCATAGAAGGAAGCAACATCGGGTAAAGACAAGCAACCTCTGGTAGCTCTCATCAATGTAAGATCTGGATCAGTGTTTGTCTGGTTATACCAGTAAATGAGCTGTCCAAGACAATAATTCTCGCCATAAGTTTTCCGGTACTCCTTTATACTTTCACCTAACTTGTCAGCATACTTGGCCCCCAAATCTAACGGACTAATGTGTACAGGAGAAGATATAAAAGACTTATATTCCTGTGAAATATCAAGACCCCATATGTCAGAAGAAGTTCACAATACTGGTTCTTTTCATCACTCAAATTACACGAAAGAACTTACCCGAACTTTGAAAAAGCACTTTGTATAGGCATATATATGTATTAAATCAGCTGCAGCATCATTCCGACACTTATATGTACATGGGAGATCTCGGATCTCATCTCTCAACCTTCAAGGGGAAATAATCTCCGATATGAGTGTACTATTCCATAAGATCGTTTCAAGTACAAGTAACATGATAGATGTACTAACCAAAGTAATGATCTCTGAAGTTCCTTCATGACATCAGCAGATCCAGATGGATCATGGGCATGAATCTTGGATCTGAGTTCATTAAGAATGCCTTCTTCCACGTGAAGTGATATGCTCTGAAGAAGCTCATCAACTAAAGAGCCATCCCCATTCCACACAAAAGTGACTGTTTCTTCAGGAGCAAGCCTCTCCAGAGGAGGAGGAGCGTTCTTCGGATCCCCAAACACATGTCTCATAACATATCTTACCTGCGTGTAACACTAATGAGAGACTACCTTCGTTTGGGAAAAGCACTTTTAAAAACCTTCACAAAATGTGTGAACGAAAAACAGATAACTAAATTTGCTTTTATGACAAGAGATTGCAGTCACCTTATCAAGTGTAACAGCCAAATTCTGAAGCCTCTGATTGTAGACACCCTCAGCCTGTCACGTTAAAGTTAAAGATATAATAAGCATAGATGAGTTGGAAGAAGAAAAAACCCCCTTAACGGTAAAGTTAAAGATGTACAAGCCTAGACGAGTTGGAAGAAGAAAGTAAACACCTTTTTACCACGCCCCAAAGCTCAGAGGCACAAAAGGTATGAGGTATTGAAATTAACCCCATAAAGATAAGAAGTGTGATAGTCTCACCTGAACCTCAGCATCACTTTTCTCAACATCAAGGTGTATATCTGAAAAATATTTTCTCTTTTCTTCTAGATTGTGCTTGAGAATTTCTTCGGGAAGCTTTGTTCTCTCGAAATTGATAAACCGCACCTTTATGCACAAGAAACGTGTAGTCAGAAGCTGTTATCCCATCATTAGTGTTGTGATAAGCTTAAATTAAAAGATTCAAGACTAACCAGACGAGCAGAATACGCAACCACCCAATCCGGCAACCCACCAAGCAAACAACTCCCCAGTCCAGCTCTTCCCAACTCGAGATAATCTTCTTCTGAAACTGAATTCAGTATACAAGCTTCCAGCATCAGTCTGTGTCGATCCAGCAGACCATGCCAATCCTTCAGCACCTAATACAAAATCATTCAAAAAACTAAATCAACATTCAAGGGACAAAATAAAAGGATTTATAAACTTTGGTACAAAAAAACTATATAGCTTATTAGTAAACAGGCGCATACAACAAATGTACCGTGAAACTCCATTTACAAAGGTCAATATCATAAGTCTCATGTATATTTGATACCAGAAATATAATCATATATTCGTTTACAACATATGTACCTTCTGAAATGCACCTTCACCAGTGAGATTCAAATAGCTGCCTCGGCATACTTGGCTACCACACAAGCAAACTGACGCTTCATATTCTTCCTTACTCTGCCCCATACATAAGAATCATTCTTTAGACAGTATACTGGTTTATTGGTAACACAAAGGTTTAAGCCAACAAAATAATACTTCTCTACAGTAGAAAATATAAAAAGAAAAAAGTGACAGAACAGACCTCAGTTACAGAATTATAATCAAAAGTTATCTCCTCGCCATATTCAATAGGACGTATTGAATAGATACCAATCTGGTAGTGCCCACCCACCGCAGTAACCCTGGAGGCACCAGATGACAAAAGGCAGAAAAAGAGTAGAATTTTTACAATTTATCATATATGAAAACACCCAAGCATCAAGGACTTTCTCCACCTTCATTGTTGAAAGTGTATTTGTGCATAAGAAAATAACGAGATTTACCGAATACGTATGAGCAGAGAGATACAATCACTAGCAAATATTAGTATAGTAGTATGTGTACCCATAAAAATTAACAAATTACCATTTAATATGTTTATTTGATCTGTGAGTACTTAAGCAGGCTACTATGCATCATGTATGAAACTAACTATAAAAACCAACACTTCATTCTGCTCACTGAGTCCAGATTCAGAAAGAAATGGACAATTGCTGAGGGGGAGAATTTAACTTACTTAGCTTCACAATTAGGTCGGCAAGAGTGACAAATTCGACTAGCGTAATTAGCCTTGTGCATTGCATCAACAACAACTAAATCATATCCATCAGAATCACCCTGCCATGCAGCATAAAAGTATGAAAATGGTCTAAAAGATCAAATACAAACCCAATCATCATATTTTCTTCATACCTTTGGCCTCTCAAGATATATATTGTAGAACTCTGGTGCAGGATCAGTTTTGTTTTCCTGTAAGGAACGAATCCCATCTTGCTTTTCAAACCACTTCCAAACTGGATAAACCTACATTGTCCACTATAAGTCAGCATCTATCTGCTGAGTAACTGAAAAACATAAAAGTGCAAAGCAGCAGATATACCTCTCCTAAAAATTCAACAACAAAATCTTCTTCTCCAAAACCACCTTCTTTGTTGCACACAACGCCGAGCCCCTAGTTGGAAAAAAGCAGCACAAAGCTGTTCAACAACTAATCAAATAAATAATAGATTCCTATGTAAGAACAACAAAGCTATACCTTCCGATAAGAAACATAATTATCATCAGAACGACTTTCTATTTCCTTTAAGACACCTTGACACATCCTCAGTGTCCGTATATCACACTCTTCACGAGCGCTCTCTTTGAGCTCTTCAATTACAGGCCTTAAAGGGAATACCATAGGGGCGTTTCCTGATCCAGTGAACAGCCTAACTTTCCTGTTCAGGGTACGTAAGACAACATCTTCTATAAATGAATGTTTATCCTGCACTGACCAGTCCAATTCTCCAGGCATTGAATCAAGTAAAAGGTTGTGGGTGTAAGGATCAATTCCATAAACCTCTTGCTCTATAACCTCAATGCCAAGAAGCTTTCTTGGTTTATACTCTTTGACTTCAGGAAGTTCCATATCTAACTCTTCAGTGCCATTTCTTTGTGCATTGAGCTTCTCACAATAGTCCTCTGGCAAAGAAACCTGCATCTTTCGTTCTACCTCCTCCTCATCTGCAACAATCGCATACTTTTCAACCACTTCATATTTCCTAGTTACTGGTGGTACAAGACTAGCTTTGGTCATACGTGCACCCCATTCACGCTCTTCAGTCACAGAATCAAATGATTCGTCAGCTGTGAAGTATCTTTCAGCGCGTAAGTCCTGTGACCGACCTTCTGAATGCATGTCTGATTCACTTTCTGAAGCTGAAGCTGAGCTATAAGAAAGTTCAGAAGACGTCTCACTTCCCGAAGCAAAAGATTTACGATTCAGTTTAGACAAACGCCTTTTGATTTCTCGGTCAGATGCATATTCTCCGTAGTCAAAAGAACAATTTTCACCAAATGTATCAGTAGTCCTGCTCATATACTTCTTTTCAGTTGCTGTTTTGCTTAACTTCTTGTTGTACTTAGAGGCTGATGAGAGCCCTGAGCCATCTTGCCATGATTTCATTAATTCATCTCTTCCATATGACGAAGTAACCATAGAGACCTCTTCCAAACGTGTGGCAAGTTGAATAAAAAGTGTGATGATTCGGTTTATATCTTTGGAGCTTCCCCGGTTCCTCCCTCTGGATACATAAGATAGTGTCAGAAGCTAAATTACAAAACCAGTAAAACAGATAATGAAAATTAGCTACAACATATTTACAACAGGTGACCTCCTACACAACAACAAGGAGTCTTGGAAAGCAAATATTCAACAGTAGCGCATAAAAGTTAGAAATAATCAATCCTACAGCCCAACAAAAGTAAGATTAGAAATTGAGCACATGCCAAGAAAATGAGTACATAAGTAATTATGATCCATAACCCAGAAAGAACGTCACCAGTCATTCAACATATTATTAGGCAAGAACAAGCTCAATACCAAAAACCCATAATTTGTAAGAAGACGATTTAAAGTGTTCTTGGCATAACAATACATAATTTAAGTATTCAAAAAAAGCCACTCAAAGATTATTAGAATCTTACTTAATTGCTTCTCTGCACATCCGGCTGATATCCTCTTTTACAGATTTCAGACCATGACTAACGTAGTAACCATTTTTCATTTTCTCCTCAATTTGTGAAACCTGGTAACCAAAATACATTAGCATTATTTTTATTAGATGACAAGAGAAGATAGCAGACATAAAATTTAGCAGACACGAGCACCAGAAAGCACCTTCAAAGCAAAGAAATCAAACGTATTCTGCTTCATGATGCCCCTAAGACTGGAAGCAAGGAATTCCTCCACTCGCTTATACCCATGTTCTGACTTTTTAATTGCCCATCGCCTGATACGAGCATCCCTGGATAGTATGGCTGATGATCTCCTTGCGTCGTACAATTTTGAGCGTTTGTATAAACTTCTTCGGAACAACTGATTGGCTGAGTCTCGCTTTTCTACTAGATCAAAGTAATCCTTAAGGTTACCAAAATCATCTGTATCGCCCCCTAAGCCCTTGTACTTAGCAACACTTGTTGTCTGTTTCAGACTCCTTATCCTGGAATGCAATTCACCTGATCGGACATGCTGGCAACTGAGCCAATTCACTTTTCTATAATTTACTGTCAAATCTCCAAACTGGAAGCAGCCTGTTATATCTACAGAAGATATACGGGGAAACGAACGAAGAATTTCCTCAAGCATGCTGGCAGTCACGTTCGTACAACCAACCAGAATTATAGAGTCTATCTTCTCTTTGTTATATGTGTGCTGGAAGAGAATGTCATGTCAGATCAATGAAAATACTAAAGTAACTCAGCTCTATAAACGGAAAGCATAGCGTGCTCACCATGATACTCCAGAGCCAAGAATCTGTGCAGTTGGGACCCAAAGAAGATAAGTCAACTTGTCTTGAAATATCTTTGTATGAATAAATAGTGGCCTTCCAATGTCTACAAGTCATGGAAGCAAATGCAAGTGATTTTACATCATATCTTAACAAATGAAACACTCGTGCTAATGCACAGCCATCCAACAGACCCCAGTAAATCCCTACGGTTCCAGAAGATCCATTTCCTTCGACATGGAAAGTAGCGTCCCCACATAAATCCTCAAATGTCAACTCATCCTTCTGAAACATTTGTAAATCTTCCACTTCAGAAACATCTCCACTTTCACCAGCCATCAAGCGAGCTCTTTTCGTATAGCATGAGTCAAATTCTAATGTTTATAAACCAAAAGCAAATGAGAGGGCAGAAAAGTTAATCATTTACAAGAAAAAATTTAAATAGGTAAAACCACAAAAAAAATAGTGAAACTGAGCAAAAACGTATAACTTAGATAAGAGGGACGGGATCACATTATGCATACCAGAAGATTGGTACATGTAGTTTTCACTTTCTTTCCTAGGCTGTCTTGCATGGATCCAAGAGTCTAAAACATCGTTTATGGCAGAAGAAAAATCTCGACTTTTGAATGTTTTCATAACCAATTGATGGAGTTTCCCACGGAAATAACCAAGAAACTGAGGATGCATATCATGGAACGAGCTTAGACTTGTGTCCATTTCAGAACGCATAAAATCATGTGTCTCTGATACAAGGCCTTGAAAATCTGAAGACAGAGCTGGGTTTTTGCCCCGAAGCTTGGCAATGGTTTCAGGAGTTTTTGTAATAGAATTAACAGGGACCCAGATTTTATCAGATTTTCTGAAGACACTGCTGTGGCTCTTTATGAGACCTTTACCCACCAATATCTGAAGCTCTGAAAATGGTAGAGGTCCTTGTTCTTTCCCAGCCCCATCCAGGTAGAACCAATCACCCAAATGCAATTGCAAATCATCGACTGTACACAAACGATCCCTAAGAGTGTTCACAGATGCATCTGATCTCCAAAGTCCCACCGAATCTTGACCATTGCAAGCTGTTGATTGGGAATGACTTTCAACTGATTCCCTTTTCGAATCACTAGGTACAGGGGATGGACGAGCAGGCCGTGAAGAGCACTTCTCCTTACCACGAACTTTTATACGGAGATCAGGAAATGATGGAACCTGGTCATTAACGACCAAAGAGTTAAGCCTAACTACGGACAGCAAACTAGCTTTTATTCCCCTCGCCTGATTTCTCTCATCTACACCAGAAAAAGCCCACATAGGTAGTTCAAGCCTAGAGCTACTGAGAGGATAATACAAGTCATCCTTGTGATGCCAGCGAGGATCTTCATAACCCGATTTCTGCATCAGGCATAATGGGAAACCATCATTCAGAACAATTTTCTTTTTGTAAAATTTATCTTGAGAAGCGTCATCTTGTCTTATCCAATCCCCGCCTTTGCAAGACCATCGACTCGAAAACCAGCTGCCTACCTCTTTGCTCTCAGAACAATAAATATCGTCCAACTTAAAATCTTCAACCGCAATTTCCTTGGGCTCACTATGTCCCAACAACTCCTCATCCATCAGATTCCACTGACTTGCCTCTTGATAGTGAGGCCAGGTAATACCTGCAAATCCCGGAATAAAACATATTTAATAGTGTCATGCAGCTATTGCTCTACAAACCATCTAATCTATCTATCTATATATATATATATATATATAAACATATCTAACAAGTACATATATATAAACATTAGTTTTGATCTGCTTTCTACTTGGAGAATTTGGCATCTTCAAGAAAAGAAGCTGCCAGATATGATGTAGATAAAAATCATATCATGCTACAAAAGTGCAAGTGGTTCCAGCGAAGCATACCTTCGGATGTCACCCACCTTCTGGTCTCTTCAAGACCAACTTTAACCTCCAGAGCTTCTGCAAAGTGATTAAAAATAAGCTAATCTTAGGGCATTGAAGCGTCGAGATAAAGTCAACCAACATATTAAGAAAGATGCTTCAGATGGCTGCTAATATTTTCAGCTGGAAAAGCATCACATTTGTGGCCGCAAATCTATTTACATTTATTACTGTACCTCCAAGAGTTTCAAGTTCCCTGCCAGGAGTAATAGTATAACCCTGCAAGAGATTTGCAATCCTCTTATCAATCTGAAAATCTCCACAATGCTCTATAAAAGGTTCATTAGCAGCTGGTACGGACACTGATTCACGCAACAGATCTCTAGCTCCTAGCTCAATACAAACTGCTTCGGCAGTATCAGCCATGTCTTCTAATAAATTACCAGGAGCTTCAGGAGGGTTGGCAAGCCGTGTCACTGCATCTGACACAACTGATGGAAAATTCATGCTGACCACAGGAGACGTGGCATTTTCAATAGTGACCCACCGATTATTATCTAAATGTTTAATCATATGATCAGAGAAAAGAATGCCTTGCTCCATAAGAGCTTTAAGTTCAGATAACCTTGCAGGCCCATGTTCCATGCCATAATAATCAAGATAAAACCACTTCCCCAAGGACGAATCAACTACCACAGGCTCATTAGGCGGTGTGTCACAAATGTCCATATCTACCTCCATTGATGGCAACTCTTCTGTAGGGGCTTCATCAACCTGCACAGGTTCTTTTTCAGTTGCACACGGACTTGAAATCTTGGATGAATCACAGATGGAATTTTTCTCAACCACCGGATTATCGTACAAAATGTTTTTACCCTGCAATTCTTTGCTTGATGAGGTCAACTCTTTTCCATTAGAATCCTTATTTCTGTGTTTATTCTCAAGCTCCATACCAGTCTGACAATCCCTCCTCTCCCTTAGCCCACTTTTCCAGCTTATTTCCCTGTGCCCATTACGCCTGTTACGATCGCTCTGGGTGTCTTCCATGTAGTTAGGAATACAGTCCCTGCGATCACTGGGCCTAGAGCGATCATGAGGTGACCACTCCGAGTAACTTGGACTTCTTCTATAATCATGCTGACGGCAGCGGTCACGTGGAGACCTTTTACGAGCATGTGAAGACTTCTCAAAGATATATGGCGACCTTTCCCGAGCATATGGTGACCTCTCTCGATGAACCGGACTTCTATTACTGTGTTCATGGTACCTAGACCGCTCGTGTGGAGACCGGTCGGATCTTGCAGGGCTATGCCCATGTCTGTCTGAAGAAGGCCTGGCAGGAAAGGATGCATCTTGATGCTTTCTAGGATACTTTTCCAGAGGTGAAGTTTTTGATGGATAGGAATCTCTGTACAGTCTCTCAGAAGAATGCCGTGCATAGTGGTCTGAGTGAAGAGAGCGGGAACAATCGTCTGAAAGTTTTCTACATTTGGAGCTCCCATAATCAGAATAGGAGTGCTTACGCTCAATGCTATCTGGTTCAGCTCCATGTCGCTTCAATTTGTTCATAGTGGGACCATACTCCTTTACAAGATTATTGCGATTGTTGTATTCGTTCTTATGTAGATTTTCCTCTACTACAATTTTTGAACTGATCCTCATCGCCCTGTCGTGCCCACTTCTGAACTCTCTCCGGCGGTAAATATCCTCATTCGGAAACCGTCCACTGGGAGGAGTATGTTCATATTCATATTCATATTTCCACGTGTTCTCTCTGTCAACTCCAATCCTACGGGATCTGATGTAGCCATAGTCATCTTTTACTGTACCCATTTTATGCCATCTGTCTGGTATGAATTCCCCCTTCTCAATTTCATCACTGGGATCTCTCCACGATCTAAATTCTCTATCTTCTTTATCTCCTTTCCTGTACTTACCTGCCGAAAAATCCCTTCTCTCCACATACCCTTTATGATATTTGAGATAACTAACCTCCCCCTTCGTAGGTTCATCTTTTTTCCAAGTCTCCCCAACAATTTCACCCTTTTCGATCTCATTCTTCTGCAATGGCTTGACTGGCGAGATTTCATCATTCTCCAAATCCCCATGAGGTTTTATCGTACCTAATTCACCCTCTTCTACTTCATCCTTAAACCCAGAATCTCCACCGTTTTCCACTTCTATATTATTAAAAGTTCCTCCTTTCCCCTGTACAGATTCACTGTTCTTATCCTTCTCCTCCTGCTCTTTCGGCTGCAGATGTGATTCGCCAGGGAGTTGCACTACCTGTGGAGGCTGCTGTTTCGTCTGTTCCTCTGCTGGTTTCGGTTGTTGTTTCTTTGGCTTCCTCACGACCACTTTACGAATTACCTTAACAATTCTCTTCTTCTTAGTCGGCTGAGACGCTGAGGGTTTATCAGCTGGTTTAGGCTCCGGAGCCTGACTTGAGATAGAAGTGTGACCATTTTCCGACGTACCAGCAGTCTTGCCTTCATTGCCTCCACAAAGCGTTGTCTTCTCCACAATTGGAAGCTTTTCCATGATATTCAGTAGAGGCATGCATGCGACACCCCCATCGCTCATGGAAACCAACCAAGTTCTCTGTAACCCACACTTACCTAATTCTCCCCTTTTCCAAGAAAATCAATACGCATGCTTTGCTTACAAATCTCACCGCCAAGTTCTCGCCGTCTTCTCACGCGCCGGACTGAATTCAACAAACCTGAAACACCAAAAACACACAAAAGCTCAATCAGTAACAAAACTAAATGTAGGGTTTTCCCCAGCTTAAATTTACCCAACGCAATCAAAAGGGGGAAGAACGAAAATCTCAAAACCCTACAAGAACCAAATTGATGAAATAGAAGAGACGGGAGGGACTAAACAAACGAATTGAAGAGGAAATTTAAGCGGGAGGGTAATGAAACCTCGCGAAACGGATCAAGAACCCTTGAATGGAGCAAGGAGATATATGATTAAACGTGAGAAGGCGGGAAATTTCTCCCGAGAAAGGAAGAGAACAGATCGAGGTCAATGAAGACAAATCGTGAAGAAAACCCTAGAAAGCTCTCACTAAATCTCAATCTATCTTATTCCTGTTTCGCCGGGAAATCTCTGTCGCGGCGTGTGTTCGTTCTCTTCGCGACCTTCGCTTCTCTTCTGTATCGTTGTGTCCTCTCTTTCTTTCTCCGTTGTGTTTTTCCTCAAAGAGCAAGCCGTCGTGTTAATACTCATTTTTTCTGTGTATTTTTATTTTTTCGTCATACTTTTATGATTTTCTCTCCTTAATTATTTGAGCCCATATAAATGACAACAGTAAACTATAATATAAATGAAAAATTAGCATTACATAACAATATGTAGGCATTATGGTAGATAAAAGAAATAACAATGTGGAAAATATAGTATAATAACTGGGAAAAAATAATAATGAAGATTTTGTTGTGTATAATAAAAAGATGGTCTCTTTTGGATAGTTTTATTTTTTCTGATTTTATAGACATATATACTATTTCTCTCTATTTTTTAGTAGGTATCGAAAATATTTTATTTCTCTTTCGAAAAGCGGAGTCTCCGGCGGCTAGGTTTAGAGTCGGGGCGTTCTTTGTCCTCGGCGAAGGCTAGGGTCGGCAATCTGGACAGGGGAGTTACATTGGAGGAGTTTTCAGAGTTTCCGAGGTAGGATTTTGGGCTTTTCGTTTTATCGGGGGAGTTTTGAGAAGGGGATCTTGTCGATTCTCTCTGGGATTTCTCGGGGAATGTCTAGGGTTTTTTGGATTGGGTTTAGGGCTGGTTTCAGGGGAGATTGGGGATATGGGTGGCTTTTGTCGTTTCAGGGTTTTAGGCGAGAGATTAGTAGCAGAGGAGGCTCTCGGTTTCGGAGGCTCCGGCGCTTTGAGGTTTCATCTAGGTTTCATATGAAGCTGTAGCGGTGCTTCGGGGGGATCTTTGAGGTTTCCTGGGTATCTTTTGTGGTGGCCGAAGTCTCTCAGAGCTGTCGAAGAGCGGCGAATCCCCTCGGTGTTATCAGATTTTTCCAGATCTGGAGCGATTATTGCGAAGTACATTACAGTAACAATGTACACAGGTAAGTTATTATGTTGATTTTTCATATAGTAGGCTTGGCAATAAAGAGTTATTTGGATGTTAGTTGTGTGGATTTAACGGAAGGACACTATGTCTGTCTGAGAAGATTAATATTAAGTTGGGGGACTAAGGCTTTTCTCTCTGGTAACATTACTTCCAGAGAGTGGGCAATTGGTATGATCCTGACGGGGAGGGGTGATTTGAGATTCAGGGAAGGGGATATCCAAATTACATGTGGTCCAACCCATTTAGGGTCTCAGGAATTAGTAATGGTTAACGCCACTGTAACAAGAGAGTGTGTGTACTTCGTCTGTCAAGGTCGAGTTATAATGGTCTCGGTTTCTGAGTTATAATGGTCTCGGTTTCTGAGTTGAGTGGTGTAGTCAGTATTATCCGAGTACTCAAAGTCATCCGTATACATATATATTGTGTATGGTGTAGAGGCAAATGGTGGGATGGGTTCTTAATCATTTATGGGAAGATGATTAAGAGGAGTGGCTTTGGTTATATAAAGGTGGATAGTGGAATTGTAGACGTAAAGAGTTTACAGTTTTTGATGATTAGTAATTAAAGATTTTCCATTCAAAATTTATGTATAATTTGTATCTCATATTGGTTTGTTTTCTCTACATGGTATGGGAGGTTAATGACAAAATGCTGGTTAGGGGAAGTTCAACTAAGGAGAAAAAATGCTCTTACTGGATTTTGCGTGGAGGCGGAGGACGTATATGAGGTAAGTACCTCTTAACCATCGAAAGAAATTGTATGCTTTTATATTCATGATGTAGATTCATGTTATAAGGCTAAGTCAGAAGTTAGAGAGTCTGGTTTAGATGGTAAAAGGAAAATGGGGTTTCTTGACAAATCTAAACGTTTTAAAGGGGCGGTCATAGGGGAAAAAAGAACCTGGGAGCAATATCGCAATCCCTGTCCTTGAGAGACAAGTCAGATGGTGGCAAAAGGGATAGGGAAATACCCCCGAAACAGCCTCTATTGGACGAACCAATCAAGGTACTCTTTATATTGGTAATTTGGTATATCTGTGTTTATTTGAGTAACATTCGGCTTAATGTTGCATAGGGAAGTGGAAAAGTGGTGGCTCAGGGACCGGTATCCGCAAAGAAAGTAAGAAGACCTCTCTTTCAAGAAGGTACAAATGGGACAGACAGATTGGTCGAGATGGCTTCAATGGATACTACAGTAATACCCAAGGATCAGGTCTTGGCAGAGCCTTCGGCTCAAGTCGAGACATATATGGATCATATGGCTGAGATGGAAACACAAGCGGCTGCAATGCATAATGCGGACGCTTTTGATGACTCTGAGGAGTTGATAGATGCGGTTACAGAGCAGTTGGAGGATGAGGTCTTACATATTCTTGCATTGGAAGCGGTGATGCATACTCGAGAGAATATGTCCGAGGAACAAATGGATGCAACCCACGCTGAATTTGCGGCAAAGTTGCAGAAGTGTAAGGAGGGTCGGGTATCAAAGCCTCCTCTCGGGCCAAGTAAACCCACATCAAGGATATTAACTTCCATGCGAGGAGTATGTACGAAGAAAATGGCACTATTGGGGACAATGTCTCCACAAAGGACACATCGAACAATGAAGCTCAAAGAGGGAAAGTCAAAGGAGCTAGATAAGAGCTCAATGAAGTTTTAAATTATGTTTTTTAAAATTTTATGTTAGAACTATCGAGGCATTGGAAATAAGATCTCTATTAGTTATTTAAGGGATATTTGGAAAATGTTTAAACTAGAGTTAATCTTTTGTCATAAACAAAGAATAGCTATCAATTTCTGGAAAACTTGCAACTACATTTAGGTTTTATATACCTAACAACGGTGGAACCGGTAGGTACAAGTGGCGGTATGGCACTATTTTATTCGAATAATTATAATATTAACATAAAATATAAGGATAAAAATATGATAGACATATCTTTTGAAATCCTAGGGGTCCAATCCTATATAACTTTTTTATATGGTGATCCAGTTCAAGCTCGTTACGCCTATGTTTGGGAATGTCTAATAAGGATGGGGTCTACTAGAATATGTCATTGATTAATTAGTGACGATTTCAATGAATTAGCAGGAAATCATGAAAAACAGAGAGGAGATTTAGTGGAAAAAGGTTGAAAGAGAAGTTGTTTTCGTTAGAATTTATCACTAACATAGTGAATTAGAAGTTGTTGCAAGGAAATTTCACACTGGAGGAGTAAGTGTGTACAATCTGGGAATCAAAAATTAAAGGAGCTCAAGTGGATTATCGAGGATTATAATGCGAGTTCCACGGTTAATCGTGGACTCATAGTTGACGCTAACGCAAACCTCAAACAAGCATATGTGGAGGAGGAAACTTACTGGAAACAAAAGAGTATGAATAAGTGGCTGCAAGAGGGTGATGAGAACACAAAGTTTTTTCATGTTGTAACTAAACAACGAAGAGCAAACAACAGAATAACTGGTTTATTGAATAAGAGGGGTAATTAGGTCACAACAGAAGGCGAAATTCTAAGAGAAGCAACGTCTTATTTCTCTAATTTGTTTTCAAATACGGCTTCCCTAGATATAAGAGTAGACTTAAAAGGGTGTTACATAGAATTATATATGAAATGCAGTCGGCTTTGATTGCTGGGCGGGTCATTTCATATAATATATTGATTACTGGGCGGGTCATTTCATATAATATACTGATTAAGTCGGTTTTAACTACATTACTAACATATGTCATGTCTAGTTTTAGATTACCTAGGACGGTATTAAGGCCAGTTGATTCGATAATAGCACGATTCTGGTGGGCAAATTCAGAATCATCTAGAGGAATACATAGGAAGAAATGGCATGAGTTATGTAAACCAAAGGTTGTGGGAGGATTGGGTTTTTGAATTTTGGAGGATTTCAATACGGCACTACTGGCTAAGCAATTGTGGAGATTGCTAGCATATCCAGAGTCTCTTTTGGCTAGAGTGTTAAGAGGGAAATACTATAAGAATACTTGTTTGCTAAAAAGAAAACTGCAAGTATCCTCATCATTTAGATGGAGGAGCATTATATTTGCTCATTCACTATTATCTAAGGGTATTATTCATAAGATCGGAGATGGTAAGGAGATACGAGTGTGGAACGATGCTTGGATCCCAGACACTATTCCAAGACCAACTTTTTGGTCAAACGTGTACTTATATCCGAATTTGACGGTTTATCAATTCATTGATCATATGTCAGGTACATGGAAAGAAATCTTAGTACGTCATATTTTTGATCCGCGAGATGTAAAATTGATATTAGGTATTGCAATTCTGAAAAAGAAGAATAAGGATTATTGCGGGTGGCATTACACACAAACGGGCGTTACACGGTCAAGTCTGGATAGAAATTGGAAGACGCAGGTTTGTGTTTGGAAGATAGTATGATCGAGCCATCCTTTGATATGATATATGAGACAATATAGGAAATATATTGTCCAAATAAGATCAAACATTTTATTTGGCAAGCAATGGCAAACTCTGTTGCGGTTTATTAGAATCTACTTAAGCATTGACTGGGCAGGGATCATCGCTGCTCACAGTGTGGTGCGGAATTGGAGACTATAAATCATGTTTTATTTGAGTGCCCACCAGCGATTCAGGTGTGGGCTCTATCCCATCTTCCGTCTGTGCCAGGGGTGTTCCCTGAAAATTCAGTCTGGTATAATTTAGAACATATGTTTTGGCGGATCTCAAATCATGTCAATGTAGATATGTTTCCATGGATTATTTGGCAAATCTAGAAAGCACAAAATAGTTTTTGTTTTACAAACAAGGACTTAGATCCCAGATCGATCTTGACTAAAGCAGAATCATATTATATGGAATGGTTGGGGGCCCGAAAAGACCTTACTAAACCATGTGACAACCAAAGGTTAAATATTGACTTTTATAAGTCCGATTCGATAGTTCCTTTTACAGCAGATCCAAGTTTCACAAGACACAAGTGTTTTGTGGTCGCTTCCTGGAAAACCACCGACCAACACACGGGTTTCGGTTGGATTTGTTTCCAGATGCAGTCGACAGGGTATTTTCAGCATCAAAACGGAGTCATCAGAGATCATTACAGGCAAGACACGTTACTGAGGTCGAGGTTTTGACAGACTATGAGACGGTGATTTTGATTTTTGATCGCCTGGAGGAGTGGTCGGCATTTCTACCTTACCAGGAGGAGTATCAACGACTTAGTTTTTCATTTTCTCTTTGCCACCTATCGGTAATTCCTAGAGCTCTGAATCACAAAGCAGATACGTTAGCCCGACTCGCTCAAGTATATGTAGGTGTTGTAGAGTTGTAGTTCTCCGTTTTGGGTCTGTTCTTTTTAGTTATGGCTGTCGTTGGAAAAAAAGACATATATACTAAAATAAAAATTTTCTTTCGAAATATGTTCTAAAACTAAATAAGAATTTGATACGAAAGCAAGTTATTTATATGTTCACAAAACATATGAGCTCTATTTTTTATATAATTTTATATTTGTATATTTTAACAATATATTAAGTTTATCAAATTTAAGGAAATTTAACAATAAATTTAAATATGTTAAAAACTAATAAATTCACAAAATTAGGGAATTAACATTTCTTCAATTTTTGTAACAGATATACATTATCTTTTTTTATAATGATAAATACTTAGACAAATGAGTATAGATTTGTAAAGAATACCTCCACTGAAAGAATGTTACTTCTCTTAAGAAAATATAGAAGTAGTTGGGAGACAAGAAATTTCTACGAAATTGTATGATTGTGTGATTTAAAAAGATTTATAGTCTCTAAATATCAATATAATAAACTATTTATATGTGGGTTTGTATCTTCTAGAAAGAAAAAATATGTACACTTTGAAACACAATTGAAAAGAATCTCTAATATTCAAGAAACATATCAATAACATAATTTAAGATTATATTCGGAAAAAAAAATTGGTTCCTTAAAAACAAGAAAAATAAGTGTTAAAAAGTAATTTAAGGTTATTAGAGAGTCGAACATAATTCTATTGGAAACGAGATATATGTCTTTTTATAGATAATATATATGTACACTGTTAATTCCTAATTGAATTTCGGGTATTAATGACAATTTGTTGATAAATCAATAAGTAGAGACACATACAATAGAATAAGGCAAGTTTGTACCAATGAAAAATTCATTTGGCGCTTAAGAGGTTCGCTTCGAGCGGTAACCTTTTCACTCTACTGTTAATAAACATATATCGTCAGCATTAAATTCTTATTCTCTCTATATCAAAACCTTTAGTTGAATGATGTTATGGGCTTTCTAAAGGCCCATTAGTGATTGCTCTAAACACATTACATTTACATTCGATACAATGACGTAAAGAAAATAAGGAGATTTTGACCTTGAGACTGATTTTTGGAGATTATAAGGTCAAAAAAGGTTCATATTCAATTCATCACAACATAAGCCCTCACGATGAAGATTGTCAATCAGATGTATCATGAGTTCAGGACTGAACCACAGTGGAAATTAATTATGATTCAATATATTTTAACTCCAAAGTTCAAGAATGTAAATGGTCAACACAAATGTTGAATATTGTGTCAATGCGGGCAAGTAATACCATAACCTATTTGGTTTGAAGCTTAGGAACCCTATGCATCTGGTTGCATCACACAATGTTTCTCCAAGAGCTTAGTGAACATTGTACTTAACACTTCTTGATGGAGTCATAGACACCTAAGGAAACTCGAGTTTATCAAATGTCAAGCTCGTGTTGTCCATTGCCTTTTTCAAAACTTTGATAGTAAGTTGAACCACCTCTTCCCTTGTCGGATCTTCTTTGTAGTCTTGCTTAAGAATAGACTGAGCCGCTTGGTTACTTGTTCCAATGGCTGCAACTTTCCATACACCATAGTTTCCATTTGGGTCACACATATATAGTTGAAACTTATAGTTCTTGTCCTAGCTTGCAAAAAGAAAGGAAACTCCAAATGCTAGAAGACTGCCAAATTGTGTCTATCTTTGTTTAGTGTCACACTAAGACTGAACCAGATGCTTAACTAGCATTGGCTCTTGGTACATATAGGTGTAACATTGAGCTTTGACTCGAGTTGGAGTTAATCAAAATGTTGGCGTCAGACATTATATCACCCACTGCACATGCCACTTGGTCTTCGATCTTGTACATTTTGTCTGTGGATGTAGAGGTTCAAAGAAGTTAAATGGTTACTTTTTCTCGCCAACTAACATAACTTTGTCTTTGGCCAAAATTCCAGTTGCAGAATTAGCCATTGCCAATGGCTTTTATAGCGTACTTAACTTCTTAGAAACGATTTTCGAGTGGGAAGATTGTTGAATCTATGAACTCGAGTTAACTCTAGCAAATATTGGACAGGGTTAAATGATAAGAGCAAAATATAAGGTAACAAATTACACAGAGCAAATATTGGATGGCTCAAGAGGTATGAATTCTATACCTAAAATACATTCATTTGGTGTTTTGGTTCTATGTAACCGTATTGCATTTGTTATGATGTGTTGCTTATCTCTCTTATTTTGACAATATACATCTGAAACGCAGGTCATTGAGCATAAGTCGTACAACCACAAGGCAGATGTCTTCAGCTATGCAATATTGTTATGGGGAACTATTGACTGGTGATGTAAGCATTTGTCACACACTATTTTCTTTGAAACTTTGATGCATATTAAAGATGTTGATATGGTGCAATTGTGCACTTAGAGGAAACAATCCCACATGTTTTCTTGACTCCACTTCAGGCAGTTGTTGGTTGGTTTAGGAATTGGTGTTTGCATCTGTCACGGCACCTGTGTATATAGCTGAAGTGTCTCCATCAGAAGTTAGGGGAGGATTAGTGAGCACAAATGTATTGATGATCACCAGATGACAATTTCTTTCTTACCTAGTAAACTGTTGCTTTCACGCAAGTTAGCACTATCTTTCATCACCATATTTTTTTGAATTCCACAACTTAAAAAGTCTGTGTGGCTTACTTTTAGAAGTAACACGGTGTGATCTATGTTGAAGTAATGTTTTAGTTAAACATTGTAGCCAAACTGAACCAATCTGGTTTCGTTGCAATTAAGGTCCTAGCTTTTTCTTGTCTTGTGTAGGTGACCAAATCATGCTCAATTGAGTAGTGGATATTATCACTTGGATTGTGTGTATTAGTCATGCTCTTTACACTTTGCATTTCACTATATACATATAAGCAAAAACCACCCCACCTCCTCTTATGTTTATTTTGCTCCAGTTTCTTATGTCACAAATACGGAAGCTTATCTGTTTGTCCACTCCACACTGAAAATAGACTACATTTAATCAAGAGTTCAACCAAAGGTCACACTTGGCTTTTGAGAAAAATTCATTATGCAGTTATCTAAGACTGATATTTTCGTTGGCAGGTCCTGATACTACGAGTTTTAACCCTAGATCCTACTGCAAGTGCACATCAAACGGTAATAGTACTTAGGGGTCGAATTCCTCAGAGAACCAAGTTACACTCTCAATTTCTATTGAATCGCGAAGCTATATTAATCGAATGAAGGAAGTGAATTCTAACAACTTTAATCTTAATGTAGTCAAATAACTAAAGTAATCGGATGTCGGTTATTCATTCGGGAGTAAAGAATTCATGTCAGGGAAACTATTCAGGAATTACTCTGATCTTATTCTCGCTTGAACATAAATAAAGGTAAACCAACTCTTGTTGAATCTACCCCTCTATAATAAACCTAAAGGTCCTAACTCTTGTTAGTTTCAGATTACATATAGGCTTTATCGTTTAGGTTCAATTACCCCACATTCCAACCTAGCATCAACTCTCGTTGGTAGTGGAGGAATTGCTCTTCTAATCCTAATTCTGGTTCTTAACAATCTCCCTGGAAAGTTAACAACCTAAACTCATCGACTAGGTGATCAGGTTAATCTATGCATTAGACTCAAGTATTAGAAGGAGAATCATATATTCATCTAATCATATTTGTTCCCCAACAGTGAATTCTAAATTCTTAGAATCCCTAGATTCAATCTAAGATCTACTCAGACATAGAACAACAAATTAGGCAAGTCCATGATGAACTGAAACTGAAATTGCATTAACAAAAATAAAGAGGATTCAAAAATTCTTCTCAAGTATGAAGAGATCTTCTCCCTAGCTTACAAACTCTTAAAACTCCTGCAAAATTCGGTTTTCTCTCAACTCAAAGACGACTCTCAAATAAAAATAGGAAAAGAGTATTTATAGGGCCCAAAACAAGAGCTGAAAATCGCGAAATTAGGTTCTGTGAAAGGCTTTGATCGATCGATCCTTGGTTGATCGATCGATCTTTTGGATGATGAATCGATCTTCTAAAAAACAAATTCATTCTTTGGATCGTGCGCATAATCCTTTCAGATCATTGATCGATCGACTCCTTTGTAGATCGATTGGTCCTTCCTTTCGTGGAGAATGTCGGAAAATGTTTCAAGCCTCTCCAAAGTCCACCTTCAAACATGATTCCAACTCTGAACGTTTTTGACCTGAAATCTCAATAAAACATAGACGAATTTCCCAAATATAACCGTAATAATGAGCTCAAAACCAAGAAAATATGAGGAACATCAATACCCCAGAATTAGCCTTTTGCTTGTCCTCAAGCAAAGAAAGAAATACTGTAGGAAGATCACATCTCATCAAATAAATGACTATCTCGAGATCTTGCACATCAAGTCTAAGGTAATCACAAGAATATGACTTATTAAAATCGAGACCACCTTGTACTTCTCCCAGACTTAGCAACATAACAATCTCGTGTCACACTTCAAAACAAAAATCAGATTTCTTATACTGACTCCCTAATAAATCTAAGTGTAGTCTCATTCGCAGGAATATCGATCATAAAGCGAAATATTCCTACTTCTACTCTCTAGACTACCTTCTATCTGATTCTACTCTCTTTTTCCATAAAATCAATTTTTCTCAGGTTTGCTTAGGGTATCAACTTCCCTAATTCAACATTTTAAATCACTTCTTATTTCAACTCCTACATCAAACTCATACTTATTTGCTCTAGTTTTATCTATGAAACACAAAAAAAGTACGGGTTTACGCACAGTTCTGGTTCACCTTAGGGATCAATGTTTTAGCTTTATCAATGAAACACGAAAAAGTACGGGTTTACGCACAGTCCCGGTTCACCTGAGGCCATATTATGCGAGCTGAGTTGAAAGGAAGATGATTATATTATACTTTAACTGAAACTGGGATTGATGAAGAGAGACAAATAACCAAATTTAGAAGGAACATCTTTCATTGAGTAAACAGAAGGAATATACCTGATGTATTACCAATTCCCTTGACGAGAGGATTAAGTTAGGTTAGGTGTGAAATCAGCATGAAATTCCCTGAAAGTTGAGATGAGTGTTGCTTTGTCTCTAGGTTTTCCAATAGTCTAATCGATTCCTGACAAATGCAAAACAAGTGATACTAAGTTCAGGATAATGCTAAGAAAATAGAAAATCAAATAATCTAATGTCATACTCAAAAGCTCAAAAATACAGAAATAAAAAAGGAAATAGTATGAAAAATCTAGAATGAAAAGAAACAAAACAGAAAAATGCGTTAGTCAATAAGTGTTCTCCCCCAGACTTACTTTACATCGTCCCAATGTAAAAATAAACCAAAAGGAAGACATAAAAACGCATAAGAAATAAAAGTAACAAAAAGAAATAGTCTTAAAGAAAATTAAAATAAACTGAATCAAAAGTTGGAAGTAGCGCATGAGCTACTCAGGGCTCTTGTTGTAGCGGTCGCCTAGTGCTCTGCGGCGGCGAGGAACACGGTAATACACTGTCTGATCATCTTCATCATCATCAGACCGATGTCCAGCACCATCCGGTCGGCGAGTAGGTGCGGTAGGCATGGAGGCATGCTCATCACGATCGATTGCAGGTGCACTCATACAAAGGGACGCTGGGATCCTCCTCAAAACGTTCCAGATCCTCCTCTTCCTTCTCTCGTTCTAAACCTGCCATTCTCTGAACTGCCGATCCGTGAATTATGGCGAGTAGTTAGGCAATCCGAGTTCCTCCTCAGGAAACTCGGGAAGCAGAAAGCCAGAAGGTTGAGCGGCAGATGCTGGAGGTACAAACTGAGTGGAGGTGGAAGCTCCAGCTCTATTAGATCGATCACGTGGTGTAGTGTCCTTCTCCTTGAGCTTACTGGAGATCTCAGGATGCGACAAATCAGGTCAGAACTGCACGTTCTCTCTGCAGCTTACTGAAGTGATGTGAGGAGCTGGGAGGGTGACATACGTCATCTGGGGTGTATCATCAAAAAAGGTCCACTGCTTCTTCACCAGAAGGTACCCAAATCTTGCCAAGGCAGCTGTATTGATCAGATCGATCCTCTGAATTACCTATGTGTGCCCGAGGTCTAACCCATTGTGCATGAAGATCGGTGTCAGGAGACTACCAATTGGCTCAACCACTCCCTTCCTTGGGTCACCCCTGTATTTGCGCCTGATCAGCTCACTGGCAAAAAGATAGCCCAGTTGAATTTCAAAGGAGGTCCTGCAGCGAGAGTATAGTCGTGGTACAGATCCGGTACCATAGGAGAGATGGCGTCGTGCAAATACTCCAGCTGAGATTTGGTCACACTTCATGACTCCTCTTTTGCCAGAATCGTCGACCTGATGTGCTTGGCGACTATCCTAATGGTCGGATTCCTTATGTGAGGTTGCTTTGAGGCCTTACCCAGATAACTGTCACCTGACAACACATACCATAATTCATTCTTTGGAGTAGAGTTCTTTGATGGTTTCTGCTCAACTGCATCAATCGAAATACAACAAATTAAAATCAAGTCTAAAAATTTCGAAATTCCCCTAAAAATTCTCCTTCAACCTAACAAGCAATCTCTAATCGAATTTCAACAATCCAAACAGCAATAGGGGGTCGAATCTATGTAAGAATGAGGCACATGCATCAGTTAATCGATAAAAATCAACAAGAAAACAAGTTCTCCTTTTACCCAATTCAACCTCCAAATCATACCAACAAATTGAATTTCGAGAACATACCTTTGTGAATCGGAGTTATAAACCACAAAATAAGATAGAGGACGAGATTTTGAATCGTCGAAAACGTATGAAAAAAGAGTGAAATTGAGTTTTTAAAATTTTCGCAATAGGGTTTTCGCGAAATGTAAGTGTTCTGCGTGTTTAAGCAGACGAACCTGGATCTGTGATTGATCAATCCCAGTGTTGATTGATCGATCTGTGCTCTTGTCAGTATAGAACGATGGATCCTTACCGGCTCGGTCGGGCAATGGATCCATGCTTTTCATGTTGTGCTATGGATTGTGCGTTTTTCGTGCTCGATTAGTCTATCTTTGCTCATCCGGTCGGGCTATGCTTATCCAGTCGGGCAACGGATCGTGCGCTACTCCTCGCTCGATCGATCATGTGTCATTGGTGGGCAATGGATCGTGCGCTACTCCTGATCGATCGATGCTTTGTGCTCGGTCATGCTTTTGATCGTGCGCAACCTACTGTGTGCCTTTGATCGGTCGATCATTGGTAGATCGATCGATCTGTGCCTTTGAGAGCTTCCTACTTTTGAACAAAAACACAAAAATAAAAACAAAATCAAACAAAATGAAATAATGAAAAACAAATTACGTAATAGTGGGTTGCCTCCCACTCAGCGCTTTTTTTACAGTTATTAGCTTGACTCGAACGCCATTCAGATGGCAGGGTTGCTTGAGTGAGGTTTGCTCACTCCTTGGACACTGATATCTTCAATGATGAACTTTTTCAACTGTTCATCTTTCTTATGTATTGTCCTTCCTGATGCATCCAGCAATGCAACAGTTCCATCGCGGCCTATTTCCTTGACCGTATAGACTTCACCAGTATCAATGCCATGGTTGCCTGCAAAAATTTTGAGAACAAGACCATTAACATCGTAGTTGCAGAATTTGTCAAGACGATAAAGGATACAAGTGTCTTGATGTTCAGCCGAGTCCCTCTCGTGTTCGTGGAACAACCCATACTGCTCGTCACAGTCACTGTCTTCTTCATCATCTTGGATCATCCCACAGAAACGACTCGAAGAAGCTCGAATGGGATATGAAACGCCCTTGTCAACGTTCTGCAACACGACTCTCTGACTTAGAAAGTCTAACTTAGCCCCAGCTGTGTTGAGGAATGGCCTTGCCAACAAGATCGGAACGACTCCTTCTCTTTCCATCTCAACAACCGTAAAGTCCGTAGGGATCTTGCAAATCTCGACCAGGAGACTGAAGTCAACAAGTCTTCCTTTAGGGATCTTGGAAGATGAATCTCCAAACGAAACAAAGGAGTGAGATTCCTGCATCAGCTTAATACCAAGTTTCTCCATAGTCTCCAAGGAGATAACATTAATACTAGCTCTAGAATCGCATAGGGCATCGCTGAAAACCAGTTGTCCAACCCGACATGGTATAGTGAATTCTCCTTGGTCTTCTACCTTCTCAAGCTCCTTAAGGTATAGAGCAGGAGGATCGTGCTTACTCTCAACTGAACTCCCTGCTTCAGATTTTACCACATTGCAAGATTCTCTGTGATTCTTCTCAACCTTCCCAGGTAAGGTTCCTTGGGGGCGTCTAATAGCTTCAGCAGTCTGGGCAACTTGTGTGTCCAACTTCTTGATGTGCATAAAAACTGACTCAAATTTCCCATTCAGCTCATTGTAGATGTTATCAATCTTAGTATTAAGCTCCATGGTAGTCTTTTGCTGCTCAACAACGAGTTACTGAATCAGGGCCTTAATTTCTTCGTTCGACGTTCCTGAAGGTGCTGCTGGAGGTTGTTGCTGCATTGGCTGTGGTACATAAGGCTTGTACGGTCTTTGCCAATTACTCCCTCCTGCATTCTGAGAAAATGGCTTCTGATTGTTCCATCTCTGGTCTGAGTTCTGGATGAATGGGGCTTTCCCTGAAAAGGTGACCCTTGGGGCAGTGTGGGTGCTGGAAAAGTGACATCCTAAGGGTTCTCAACGTTAGTGCTCCTGTAGGAAAGGTAGTTCGGGTTCTGTTCCCTGTTCTGCCAGTTAACATAGTCGACCTCCCTTTGATCTTCAGAACCAGCCGAAACATCTTGAACCTGAGCCACTTCTCTACTGTCCTCAACCTGATTCACACTCCTCTGATTACCCTGATTTGCTTAGATCAGGATATCAAACTTCTCAGCAATGTCATCGATCCTCTGAATTTGCACAATGTTTACCTTCCTAGTCCGATCATATTATAGACAATGACTACCAGAGCTTGCTACTAGGTTGTCGATCAAAGTGAAGGCTTCGTCCCTAGTGTTGGTCATGAAATCCCCATTGCTGGCAGCATTCAGAGAATTTTTGTACTCCCACTCGATTACACTGTAGAAAGTGTTGAGAAGTTGTTCATCTGAGTATCCATGGTGTTGAAAATCTCGCTGGTACTCCTTGAAACGTTCCCATGCTTCATTCAAGGATTCCTCAGATCGTTGCTGAAACGATGAAATCTTGCTCCTGAGGGCTGCAGTCTTATATTTCGTGTAGAAATGATCAAGAAATGCTGCTCGAACCTGAGCCCACGTGGTGAATGATCCTGGAGGTAGTGAACGCAACCACCTGGAACCTCTGTGTGAGAGTGAGTGATGGAAGAGCTTACACTTCACATAATCAGCATGTACACCATTAGAGCTAGTGGTCCCACATATGTCCTCGAAGTTCTCTATGTTATCCATAGGATTCTCCCCTGGAAGTCCATTGAAGACATACTGCTTGACTAACCCAATGAGTTGAGGTTTGATCTCATAATCATTCCTCTCAATAGCAGGAGGTCGAATAGCTGATTGATTTTGATAGTGAGTGTGTTAAGTGTCCATGTCGCCTATCGCTCTGCGTTGCGCAGGCTCCCGTACTCTCCTAATCTCAGCCAACTCTCTCTGCAACTGTTGTACCATTGTGGCCATGTCCTGAAGTTCCTGTGCTTGATTTCCTGGAGGATTCATATTTCTGGCTCTTCGGTTTTCTCTTTCAACTCTCGCAAGCTCCTGATTATCTAAGTTGAATATGTGTTCTGAACCTTGATTTCTAGTCATAAACCTTGAAAAGAACAAAAACAAACAAAAAGAAAAACGTCAGTAACGATATAGACTTGAAACTGTGAACAGAAAATCGAAAGGCAAGTTTTTGTTCCCCGGCAACGGCGCCAAAAACTTGATACTACGAGTTTTAACCTTATATCCTACTGAAAGTGCACATCAAACATAATAGTACTTAGGGGTCAAATTCCTCAGAGAACCAAGTTACACTCTCAATTTCTATTGAATCGCAAGCTATATCAATCGAATGAAGGAAGTGAATTCTAACAACTTTAATGTGAATGTAGTCAAATAACTAAAGTAATTGGATGTCGGGTATTCATTCAGGAGTTAGAATTCTTGTCAGGGAAACTATTCAGGAATTACTCTAATCTTATTCTCGCTTGAACATAAATAAAGGTAAACCAACTCTCGTTGAATCTACCCCTCTATTAATAACCTAAAGGTCCTAACTCTCGTTAGTTTCAGATTACATATAGGCTTTATCGTTTAGGTTCAATTACCCACATTCCAACCTAGCATCAACTCTCGTTGGTAGTGGAGGAATTGCTCTTCTAATCTAGCTCTTGTTCTTAACAATCTTCTCGAAAGTTAACAACCTAAAATCATCGACTAGGTGATCAGGCTAATCTATGCATTAGACTCAAGTATTAGAAGGAGAATCATATATTCATCAATCATATTTGTTCCCCAACAGTGAATTCTAAAACCTTAGAATCCCTAGATCCGATCTAAGATCTACTCAGACATAAAACAACAAATTAGGCAAGTAATGATGAACTGAAACTGAAATTGCATTAACAAAAATAAAGAGGATTCAAAAATTCTTCTCAAGTATGAAGAGATATTCTTCCTAGCTTACAAACTCTTAAAACTCTGCAAAATTTGTTTTCTCTCAACTCAAAGAAGACTCTCAAATAAAAATAGGAAAAGAGTATTTATAGGGCCCAAAACAAGAGCTGAAAATCGTGAAATTAGGTTTCTGTGAAAGGCTTTGATCGATCGATCCTTGGTTGATCGATCGATCTTTTGGATGATGAATCGATCTTCTCAAAAACCAAGTCGTTCTTCGGATCGTGCGCATAATCCTTTCAGATCATTGATCGTTCGATCATTGGTCGATCGATTGGTCCTTCCTTTCGTGGAGAATGTCGGAAAATGTTTCAAATCTCTCCAAAGTCCACCTTCAAACATGATTCCAACTCTGAACGTTTTTGACCTGAAATCTCAATAAAACATAGACAAATTTCCCAAATATAACCGTAATAATGAGTTCAAAACCGACAAAATATGAGGAACATGAGGTCCATGGAACTTGGAGATGGATGCTTGGTATCTCGGCTGTTCAAGTTGTTATTCAGTTTGGCTTCATGCTCTACATGCCAGAGTCTCCTCATTGGCTTTTCATGAATCATCGCAAAGAGGACTTCATCCAAGTACTTGCAAAAATCTATGACATCTCTCCCCATATTTCTACTTTTATAAATTACAATTACATATTTTTAAAAAACTTTTAAAAACTCCAAGTGGAATTCTACCATTGGAATTCTAAAAGAATTGAAACTCATCGTAGAGTTATTAACTCATTATTTATATTAAACAAATATTAAAAACATTATTTGGAATTCTAATTGTTGGAGATGGTATAATAGCCCACAATCTCTTCCACTTTGCTATCATATTCGTAAACTTTGTAATGCGTTTTTCTATTGACTTGTTTTGTATTGCTCTCATTTTTTTATCCAACAAAGATGGAACCTAATTAATATTAATATATTGTATTTACTTTTTTAAAATTAATTTGGAGGTTTCAGGTTCAGTTTCATAATCCCTTAATATTTAGGGAAGGCCAATGTAAAACCTTCTTGTCAAATGAAAATGATTAGCAATTTTACATTTGAGAGAAATAGTTTCTCTGACCTAAATAAATAAAACTACTTTTTCTAAACAGAAACCATTAAACTATAACAGTGTGTTTATATTATATTTACCTAGTGTAGGTTTGGAATCTTTAAAATGGGCACGACCATATCTTTAATAAAATCTTGTTTGCATATACGTATCTAACAAATTCATACGTATTTGCATGTGCACGTTAAGTAGTAACCATTGCGTAGCAAAAATAGCTTTGAGAAAAACTATTCAAATAACATTATTTGAAAGTAGATAATCACCTTGATCTACATAGAAGTTTGCTTAATATTAGTAAGGCAATAATACACTTAAACCACAACCACAAAGAATTTCTAAATAATAAATTAGTAATATTTATTATAAAATAAATTTTTTTCTAAAATAAATTATCCAATAGAAACATGACATTTGGTAATAGATGGTTCTTAAATTTCTTGATTAAAAATAGTTTCTCTTCATCTCTCCTTTTTTTTAATTTTTTATTTTAATAATTAAAAAAAACTCAGTTAAGAACCTCCATTGAAAATGTTCTTAGATCTTTTTAATTATTTTGTTCCGCAATTCGCAAAACATAAGAGCATCCACATCAAAGGTTTAAGGGAGGTTTTTTGCTCCAGTTCCAAGAAATTTTTAATTAAAAAAAAAAGTGAATAGTGAGGAGCCGGGTTCGCCAGAGGGAACCCGCAAGAGACGGGTTCGCCATGTGGCGAATCCATATTGGCTCCATTATTTTTTTATTACTAACGTGGATGCTCTAATAAATAAAAGAAGAATCTATAGCTAGATCTTTTGGTATTTAATTAGTTTAACTATACCAAATGAAATAGAAAAGAGATCAAGCCAAGACTGGAGTTCTATTTTGTGGAGCAGGACACTTGAAGCCAGGAGGTGGAGTCTTATTACAGTCGATAAGAACCTCAAGAGCAATGGGAACAATGAGGTCAATGTTGAGAAGCTTGGCTCTAATGGTGGTACAGAGACAAACAGCTGCGTCAACACCAACTAAACCGCCAAGAAGTGGGCAACATTTAGCCTTAGCATAGGTTTTCCCAAGTCCAATGAGAATCAAACCTCCTAGCACATCCACACACGCTCCTAGTTTTAATGCGTCTATTGGACAAGTCTCTGGTCTAGGCGTTGGTGCGTACGACGGAGGTGGAGGACACGGTGTCTCTGGGGTTGATGTAGGTGGAGGTGGTGGTGGTGGACACGGCGTCTCCAGGGTTGAAGTTGGCGGTGGCGGAGTTACAACAGGTGGTGTAGTAGCTGCTGGTGGCTTCACGGTGGGAGGTTTTGGGGTGTAAGTAGGTGGTTTTGAAGTGTGGGAAGGTGGTTTAACGTGTGGAGGTTTTGGGGTGTGAGAAGGTGGTTTAACGTGTAAGAAGATGGTTTAACGTGGGGCGGTTTAGAGGGATGTTTAGGCGGTTTAACGGGGTGAGGAGATGGTTTAGGAGGACTACAGTCACAAGCATAAGAAACAGCGAGGAAACCAAGGAGGACAAGTATATCACAAAAGAGAGGCTTTGCTTCTGAAGAAGCCCCATCTTGAGAAAGAAGCTTTTAGGATTTGGTTTGTGATGAAATTAAGTACGTTCAACTGTTTGAGGTATTCCTCTTTTATAGACCAAAGTAATCTAAAAGATATTTGTTTTGTCTTTACAATAATGTTCCCATTATTATCGTCCGTGATGATATGAACGTGCCCATTTGCCAGAAAAATGACTCAAGCTAGACTACAATATTAAAACCAAAAATTATCTGGAATATAAAGTAGTTAGGGAAGTCATCATCGGCGTTAATACAGAAGATAAATTGATTAATAAGTATTTATAACTTTTACAAAATTACATTATTACATTGTAATATAAAAATATAAATTTTGTCAATACTCATGAATGTAAAATTATGTATCGTAGTTTAATCTATAACACTAAAAAGATAGCTATATAAAAATCTATTTAATCTACAAAAAGGATATAAAGTATTTCCCCCCAAAAAAATACTTTGTATATTTAAGTCTACAGTATTTAATCTACTATTTAATGTACAAATACTGTAGACTTAAATATGCTTAGAATCTGTTTTATTTTATATGGTTCTGGTTTAAGTGGGTTATTATGATGTAAATATATATACTCGATATTTCATTTGAGACTTTTAAGAATTTACGTACACAAATATATTTGTTTAAGTGGTTATACATATGTTACATTTTCTTTCTTCGAAGCGTCAGAAGGTGGAATGTATTTCTCAAAATTTAGATACACTTTGGCTGGAAACAATTAGATCTTAATTGATTGTGCATATTTTTGTTAGTCATAGCTATTTCTGGGACTTTAATTCTTTGTTCATGTTTCTTTGATTTCTTCTGCTCTGTTTTATTTCTTTGGCTCAAGAACAACTTTCGTTTTCAACATTTTAGGTTTCTCCATGTGTACGTTTCTCTTTGAGTAGAACTCTGAATAGAAGATTTGGTGCTTGGTAGGTGTTTGTTGAATTTCCTCTGAGAAACAAAATAGTAAAGAAAAACATGAGTCTCGTGGTATTAAGTCTTCCGTAGTTATTTATTTTCAAAATTATACTTTATTCACCTCTTTGTTGTTTACTCAAGAAGCTGATGTTTGTTTACCTTAACATTTTCTTCTGCACTGTTTCTATAAACTATGTTTTCATGTAAACTAGATTCATGTCGATTTTATTGTTTATGACTTAACTGAATGACGAGTTTGTGTTGAAAATTTTGTTATGTAAAAAAACCAGAGGCATAGATATAAAAGATTACTTATTGAACATGGTTTTTTCTCTGGCATTTATACTTGATAGATCATGTTCATTTGTTTCTTGGTGAATGAGGTGCATCGGTATGATACAGAAAAGTAACGTATTGCAAGTCGACATTTTCATTAAGATCAAGGTTGTTTATAAGCAGCCATTGAGACAGCAGCATCATCTCATCCGTGACAAACGGTAAATTCTCCAATTGATCTTGTACAGTTTATACTTTTTATACACTGTGATAATCCCTTTAATTATTGATGTGTTCTTCAGGTTCTAACCATAAAGTCTCTAGGAAGAGGAAGCTTCCAAACAATTCTTACTCATCATCATATGACTGATCAGACTCTTAACTTAGAAGATTTCAGGTACAATGTCTTGCTAATGTAATATATCAAATTTGTTTGCATTTCTATATGACATCAACTGTGTTATATGTGGAGGTGTTGGAATCTCAGATGCTTGATTGTATACAAGAGGAGAAAGCTACAGATGGTTGTCAATCTTGGGAGTGCTAAAACTGATCAGTTCTATGAACGTAAGAAATATGGATTCAATAAACGATGATCTTTGGTTACTTGAGAGCTAATAGAGATTCATCTTTTCATAATTATGCTAGGTGAGTAATTATTGAAACTTTAGTTGTGTTCTTAGTGCTATCTATCACAGTCACAAGGCTCT
>JAKUCM010002564.1:0-16202 GCA_023374145.1 Lepidium sativum | reverse complement strand
GTGAGGAGATCACTTCTGCCCACTGAAGCTTAAAGTTCTAACTTAATACTAAACATCGTCTATCCTAAGCATAGAAAGTAATCATGTGCAACTTGTGTATTTTAACAAGTTGTACGAATCAGGCTGGTCTGCTAATAGCAGCCAACGTCGCACACATCGACTCAACCATACTCCACGATGGCTTCAGAGCCCCTCGGTTGGGAGACCACGGTCCGTAAACATTTTCTCCATACAAGTATGCTCGACAGACCTTAAGAGCAAAGACCACAGCTGTAAGCTCCAAATCATGGGTAGGATAGTTGACCTCATGTTTCCTCAACTGTCTAGAGGCATAAGCAATCACCTTAGCCTCTTGCATAAGAACACATCCAAGACCATTTTTTGATGCATCTGTGTAAATCACATATGGTACACCTATCCTCGGTAGTACCAACACAGGCGTCTTAGTCAAACGTTCTTTCAAACTCTCAAAACTCTGCTCGCACGCCTTAGACCACTCAAAACGTGCTTCCTTACACGTTAGTTGTCTCAATGGCTTGGCCAAGCTGGCGAATCCCTCCACAAATTTCCTGTAATAATCTGCAAGCCCTAGAAAGCTCCATACCTCAGTAGCACTCTTAGGTCTAGGCCAATATGAAATCGTGCAAATCTTCTCTGGATCTACTGCAACTCCTTCTTCTGTCACAATGTGGCCTAAAAATCCAATTCTCTTCTGCCAAAAGAAGCACTTCTTCAACTTAGCATATAATTGATGCTCCCACAATGTCTGCAACACAATCCTTAAGTGTTCAACATGTTCTTCCTTACTTTTAGAGTATATCAGAATGTCATCAATGAACACAATAACAAACTTGTCTAGATATTCCTGAAACACGTTATTCATCATTTTCATAAGCACGGCAGGGGAATTCGTCAAACCAAAAGGCATCACTGTGAAATCATAGTGCCCATAACGTGTTCTGAAAGCTGTCTTTTTGATGTCATCTCCGGCGATAGCAATCTGATGATAACCGGATGCCAAATCAATTTTTGAGAACCAAGACGCTCCTTGCAATTGGTCTAACAACTCATCAATTCGAGGTAAGGGATACTTATTCTTGATGGTCACCTTGTTTAGCCCACGATAGTCTATGCAAAGTCTGAAGCTGCCATCTCTCTTCTTCACAAACAAAACAGGATCTCCCCATGGTGAACTACTAGGTCTAATGAACCCTTTCTCCAACAGTTCCTCTAATTGCTTATTTAGTTCTACCATCTCTGATGGGGCTAAACGGTAAGGAGCTCTCTATATTGGAGCAATCCCTGGTTCCAGCTCATTAGTGAACTCATCACCTCTTCCAGGTGGGGGTCCTATTAGTGGTTCAAAAATATATGCATATTCCGCAACAACGGGAGTATCTTTCAGATCTACTTCTGATTCTCCTCCTTCAATAGAGATTATTGCCAAATAGACCTGAATCTCTTCTTACTGTGAACCTTCTACATCCACTATTGAAGCAAGTTGAGTCATTTTCCTGACATTGACTCCCTGAAACATCAAGTCTCCTTCTGCACGATTGAGTTCAACTTATGCTCTTAGACAATCCAAGTGAGCTCCATGGCGTTTCAATCAATCCATGCATATGATTACCTCATAGCGTTTGCTCCATCTCAATAAAGTTTCCCAGCTGTGCTACAATTCTATAGTCACATGAACGTCCGAACATGCGGTTTCAATCCTCCTTTTCTTTAAAAAAAACAATTTGGGAATCCCAACCCCTCGCTATCTACATGCATTCAAAGCTATGTGTAGCGCCAGAGTCCCCTATCTCTTTTTTTTTTTAAATCATTTTGGAAACAAAACCATAATTTTTTTTCTTTATTTTTTTCTTCTTTCAGCGACAATTTTTTTAAAAAAATCTATAAAAAAGTCATTTTAACACACCATCTGAAAACTTTTTTTTCCTACTTAGCTTTCCGGGATAAAACCGGCTTAGCTTTAACCTCCGCTCTGATACCAAATTGTACACCCGTCTCCCGACTCATTGAGACATGTGTCACTTCGTGCCAAAACATTCAATCTTTATTTAATAACTAAGATGGTCCCAAAATCTTAGATAAAATCCATCGAATAAAAATCATTAAAATCATTAAAATAAAGAAAATAACGAAGAAAATTTCTTACGAAATAAATAAATGAAATAAATAACTTCAATGAAAAAGGGAGACTCAGCAGCTACTCATGATCCTAGATCCGATCTGGAAAAATGGAAAAAAGGAGGGGGTGAGTAAAAATACTCAGTGAGGAGATCACTTCTGCCCACTGAGGCTTAAAGTTCTAACTTAATACTAAACATCGTCTATCCTAAGCATAGAAAGCAATCATGTGCAACTTGTGTCTTTCAACAAGTTGTACCAATCAGGCTGCTCTGCTAGTAGCAGCCAACGTCGCATACATCGGCTCAACCATACTCCACGATGGCTTCAGAGCCCTTTGGTTGGGAGACCACGGTCCGTAACTCGATTTTCCCTAGCTCGTCAGCGGTTTTTGGGCTGAAGCGGTCCCGTCGGCTCACTCCAGACCATTGTCTCTTTTCCACGGGGATTGTCGGTCCGTATCCAATTCCTCCGCGTCACCACTTTTTAAGAGACATCCAGACTTTTATCTTTTCCACGGGGATTTTCGGCCCATAGCCCAACTCTTCCGCGTCACCACTTTTTAAGAGACACATCACTTACTCATTTTCTCATTATTATCTACTTACTTTTCATCAAAACATCAAATATATCACATCTTACGAGATACCTCAACAAATACATATTTTTAATTATTTATATATTGTATAATAATTCAAACAACTATCCTATTTTCAAACACTCACAAAATCCCAAAATTATTATCTAAGAGTTATATAATATTTAATATATGATTAAAAATATACTAATTAAATATTTTTAATTATTAGAATAGACGAGTTTAATATTAAATTAAAACTAAAATTCTCGCAGATCATATCCTCACCTGGATTGGCCGGTGACAGATTCAAAAACGCAGCCAAAAAAAAAATCAACAACTTTCACAGCAGAAACCTTCATGCACAAGCAACCAGACAGAACTAGGGTTCATCGGTCAACAAAACAGATGATTCTTGCTGACCAAACAACGACATTACAGATCAGATCTTAACTAGATTCAAAGGTCCGGCGGTTCTGTTGCGTTCCTGAATGTTCCCTTTATCTAAATCCAACAAAAACCTAACTTTCCTTGCACAGATCTAGTCAGAAAACGGCCCCAGATATGTCAAGTTGAACACATAAATTAGAACAAAACTCATAATTCTCTAAGTCTGGAAATAGAGATAGAGTTGATGTCTTATCTTAAACTCGATGTAACCCCCTCAATACTACTCTGATCAACTATCCGTTTGAAGCTACAGAAACTTGAGAGAAAGATCTTTCCAGAACTACCAAAATCAACAATAGGCGATTAATATCAGATTAGTTATGGGCCCCGAAAAATAGTGGTTTGGACTGGATTTCCTACCACTTGGAGGCTGCTCTAGGTTGATCAATCAACTTCGGCAATGAGGATACTTGCTATGAGGCTCGAGTTTGAAGATTTAATAAGAGGAAGAAGCTTAGGCAGCGCCGAGTTGGTGGGTTTAAATAGGAGAACACACTAGGTTTTGGTGCTAGGTTGAGAAGATGCATATTTTCCTTTCTTTTCTCATCAACTTGATATCCGTTGACAATTCTTTTATTGGGCCTTATGGGCCACAAAATTAATTCATTAACCCAAGGTTGGGTCTCACAAACATACTCACCGCCATTATCCGAGAACAATGTGACTATCCGATCTTGAAACTTGTTCTCAACAAGAGCTTTATATACTATGAAAACGTCGTTTACATCCGATTTATTTTTGAGAGGATACAGCCAACAATACCGAGTATAGTGATCAATAAAAATCACATAGTACCGATAATTATCAAGAGAGATTATTGGAGAGGACTAAACATCGGAGAAAATGTATTCAAGAGGTTTTGTGGATCGAATTGTGGTGTTTGTAAAAGGTAATTTATGGCTCTTATTAAGAAGACAATCAGAACAAGATAAATATTTGTTAGAAGATAAAGAAAACGGTAAAGAAAATTTTGAAAGTAAAGTGTTTAAAAGAGAAAAAGCTGGGTGGCCGAGAATATAGATGGTTTTGGGCCGGTTGTACTTGTAAAAGCTTGCGGAGGTGATGTTTGGGTTGGACACTCATACAACTTGTCTTTAGTCTTCCCTCGAGTAATGGGACCCCCGTGTTGAGATCCTTCACCTGAAAAGATGTAGGGAAAATTCCACCGAAACATCATTAGCGTTACATAATCGATAGACCGACACCAAGTTTTTGTTGAAATTTGGAACACATAACACATTCTGTAATTTTAATGGACGAGTAGTGGAGTTGAGAGTAGAAAAACCCGTATGTGAGATAGGTAGGTTGGACTCATCTGCTATAAGGACATCATTGTTACCTTGATATGGTTGATGATAGGCTAGATTGTTGAGGTCGGAGGTTATGTGGTGAGTGGCACCAGAATCTACAACCCAATTTCCCGAGTGTTGTGACGCCATTGCTATGTTAGCTCATGGTTGCCATGTGCGGCACGACGGTTGTTGTTGGTTCGGTGGGGACTGCATGTGTTGCTGCAGTTGAGGGAAGCGCTTCGCACTATGTCCTTGAGTATGACATAGTTGACATTTTCCCATGTATGGGCGGTATTGACGCGGCGTGTCGGGGCGGCTTGAGTTTTTTCCCGAGCCATAGTTTCCCGAGGCATAAGTGATTCCAGAGTTGTTTCCCGAGGCATAAGTGGTTCCCAAGGTGTAGTGTGGTGCATTGCGGTTTGAGTTGTTGTTGTTGTTGTTCGATCTTGATGATGAGTGATTGGTTGATCGGTGTTGAGCCATATTGGCCGTGAGAGGAACGATAGATGCCGAGCGTTCCGCGGATATAAGAAGCTTGGCTTCATGATTGATTAATCTTTCATGTACCTCGGTGATGCTAGGAGGTGTATCTTTTCCTTCAATTTGATGAACAACGGTTTTGAATTCCTCGGGTAAACCCTCGAGAATTAATTCAATTTGATCTTCATGATCATACAGTTTGCCTAGAATGGCAAGATGATCTAGCTTGGATGTTATTCCTTGAATGTAATCATCGACTGTCTTTGAACCTTTGGTGTAGTTTTTCAGTTGTGCTTTGAGTTGTTTGATTTGTCCAAGTGAAGGCTTTGCATATGTCGATGTTAACTTTTCCCATATTTGCGCGGATGTGGTAGTCCTTGAGACTAAGGGTTGAACGGAGGCTGTGAGTGCACCAAGGAGAGCACTATAGATGAGCTTATCTTGTCTCATCCAGCGTGTGTGCTCTGGATTTGCAATTGTTGCATTGTTAACGATGATGGTGACGGGAGGAGTGGACAGCGAGCTATCAAGGTGGTCGACTAGTCCATATCCATTGAGAAGAGCATGGATTTGTTTGCTCCAAACAAGATAGTTTGTGCTATTAAGCTTGAGAACATTTGAAATGTTGATGTGTAGAAGAGATGTTGTAGTAAGAGGAATTGAATCTGATGTCATCTCGGCAATGGAAGAGTGCGAGAAGGAAGTGGGCGGCGGCGGCTAATGTTTTTGAAGTATTTTTAGGTTTATTTTAGGATAATGCTCTGATACCATATAAATGTTAAATGTTTTAAGTTTATTGATATGAAGATTACAATATATATAAATATACATAAAGGTAATTAGGGTATATACAAAGATATAATAGTCCCTATTATATAAGCATAATTATCTTTGATAGAGAGTACTAAAGAAAAACAACACAAAAATCACTTAGCAACTAGGAGACCTACACAAGAATAATAGTCAATCTCAAAACCAAAAAAGTTGTGTAACTGATAGAGTAAAGCACTAGCTAGAGAAATTAAAAGAATAAGATAATGCACGAAGTTTGTAAATTTCTTCCTCCTCAGATATAAGGTTTTATCACTTTCCCCATTTTTAGTGTTTCTCTGTCTCAAAGAGATCATAAAACAATAAAGGCGGTTTGTATCACAGCAATGCAAACCCCAAATCTAGGAAAAGACACAAATCCGATCACGAAGAAGACGGAATCATTAAGAAACCTACTTGTCTTGAACAAAATCTGACCTAAAATATATCATATATAATTTTAAAAAGTTATCTTATTTAATTTTCTGTCTCTTGTATGCTCCTCTTTTATTAACTTTATTTTCTTTTTATCAACAACTATCTAAATTGCATAACATCAATTCTCGGACATGTGTTCATTACATTGTTTGGATATTTAAGAGTTGACTAACATTAAAAACAGTCAATTATGATTTTGGCAAACTATTTAAAGCTCATGTTGATTTTAAAAAATGGTATACTTCGTGTAGAAATCAGCACATGGTAAAAAGTTTGGTTTGAAAATTGTATTTTTCCTGGTTAGATCGCGTGTCGTCTATCAACTAAATGGAGGTTAACTGTTGACTAACGAAATTAGCAGTCAAAGGTTCAACCATAATCTTTTAGGTTTATGTCTACTTTTTAAATTTTATGACACTGGACTTTCAAGTTCATGTATGAATTAACACGAAAAGAAAAAAATGTGGAGTTGGTTTAAGGCCGTTTTCCCTCACTTCCACGCCCATCTCCTCCGTTTACTCCTCCATCATCGATACATACACATTATCAGTGTAAGTAAACGCGTAGGTGCAAGGTCAATTTCAGACTCCTATGAAAGTAACGCTTTATAAGATAGACACCATTTTCTGAAATGAACACTGCGAGATCGTGCTCCTGCATGTCCTCAAGTATATACATAGCACATCCCAAACAACACTTTGACTGATATTGTCTGAAGAAAAAGAGATGGACAAGTATGAGGTTGTGAAGGATTTGGGAGCTAGGAATTTTGGTGTGGCTCGTCTTCTCAGGCACAAAGAGACTAAAGAACTAGTTGCCATGAAATACATCGAGAGAGATCGTAAGGTTTGATCTT
Source organism: Lepidium sativum (assembly GCA_023374145.1). Taxonomy (NCBI): domain Eukaryota; kingdom Viridiplantae; phylum Streptophyta; class Magnoliopsida; order Brassicales; family Brassicaceae; genus Lepidium; species Lepidium sativum. The sequence goes on along the minus strand of JAKUCM010002564.1, from coordinate 9,163 downwards.
TTGTTCTCTTGTGAGATGGTTTAAAAAAAAGATTTGTTTCGATTAGGTGATAATCTTCAAATTTGATGGTATGTTGAGTTTGCAGATAGATGAGAATGTGGCGAGAAAGATTATCAATCACAGATCACTTAGGCACCCAAATATTATCCCATTTAAGGAAGTGGTTCAATTGTAATGGAGTATGCTTCTGGAGGAGAGCTCTCGAACGAATCTGTAATGCTCGTAGATTCAATGAAGCTGATTATTTTTTTATCTCTATATTTAAACATCCAAATTTGGGGTCTTCTTCAATATTTGCTTCCACAATTGTCTTGAATCTTTCAATCTTTCCCAGGCTAGATACTTCTTTCAGCAGCTGATTTGTGGTGTGGATTACTGTCATTCCTTGGTAATTATTAATACATATAACAAGTCTCATACAAGTGAAAAGAGATCAATCTGTTTCCTTTAATTTGCATGATCCTTTGACTTTTATGTTTTCTGCAGAAAATATGTCACATAGATCTGAAGTTTGAGAACACACTGCTGGATGGTAGTCCTGCGCAACTATTGAAAATCTGTGGTTTTGGTTACTCAAAGATTATTCATTCATTAGTTTCTTTCTTCTGCTTTGACTTCCCATCATCACTTAAGTTTGATACTCACTTGTTAATGGAACTATTTGGTTGTTTTGTAAATGTAGCATGCCGATGTTTGGTCCTGCGGTGTGACTCTTTATGTCATGTTGGTTGGAGGTTACCCATATGAAGACCCTGATGATCCGAGAAACTTCAGGAAAACAATCCAAGTATGTAATAACCCCTTCGCACTTGAACTGCTTCGTTCACATATCTAAGGAGTGCAAGCACCTTCTCTCTCGTATAAACTCTTTTACTTTTTTGAGTTGTCTTTCTATGTTGGATGATATGTCATAAACTTATGCAGAGGATCACACTTAAAGAGATCAAGAAGATGAAAGCTTCGGTTGTTTCAGTCACTGAAGTCTACAGAGTTCCAAAAGTGCAGACGGGATCAAAACAACAGATGAAACCGCATTAAAAAAAATCAAAACTATCAAACAACAGCACTCAAGGCAGGTGACCACTGAACATCCCTTGTTCGCATCTCTTCTCTGACGAAAGCTACATCTTCCCATCTCCCTGCATCTGCATAAACGTTCGAAAGCAGAACTTTGCATCCTTCGTGAGATGGATTAATTGCTGCCAGTTCAGCAGCGGCTAGCTCAGCAAGTTCAGCGTTTCTATGAACCCGTGACGCTGATAACAACATCCCCCAAATGATTACATCCGCCTTCACTGGCATCTTCTTAATCATTTCTTTTGCTTCCTCTAATCTTCCAGCTTTCCCCAACAAATCAACCATACATCCGTAATGCTTTATGTCTGGTTCAATCCCGTAACTGCTCTTCATGCTCTCAAAATAAGTTTTACCTAACTCCACAAGCCCTGAGTGGCAGCAGGCGTTCAAGACGCCCACAAAAGTAATGTGTTTGGTTTAATGGGGAGAGATTGGAGATTTAAGTAGAGATCAAGCGCTAGTTCTGCCCGACCATGTGCTGCCAACCCGCAAATGATACTGTTCCAGGGAGAAATTGTTGAAGAAATGTTCTTTGTTTGGTGGAAAACGTTTAGGGCGGTTTCGATGCTTCCGCATTTGGCATACATGTCGACTATAGCAGCGGTCAGATTGTCGTTGGGAGGAATTGAGTTACGGTTTAGATACTCATGTGCACTTTTCCCTTCTCCCAACGATCCTAGAGATGAGATTGCTGAGAAAACACTCACCATTGTTATTGCATCTGGTTTTACTTGGCTAATACTAATCATTTCGCGGAAGAGGTGTACAGCTAATTGAGGTGAATGACTCTGTGCGTAACCCGACATCATAGCGTTCCATGAAAAGATATCTTTATCACGAGTCTGATCGAATACTTCCCTTGCCTGCTCAACCATTCCATTCTTCACAAATCCTGCAATTAACGCGTTTCTTGACGCAATGTGGTCCTTGACGCCCGCTTCAAACTGCTGAAGAGCGAGTCTCATGTTAGAGACACCATAGAAATGTATGATTGTCGCCTGTATAAAGTCATAACAATCGAAACCTGTCTTCACGATGGTATTATGAAGTTGAAAACCCGTGGAACTGCTCGCCGATCGACCTGAAGCCGAGAGAAGGTCCACCATCATGACTTCACTAGGCCTCATTCCAAGGCGCAACATCTCGGTGTAGAAAACCAGAGCATCGTCAAGCTGATTCTTTTGGAGACACCCATCAATCATGGTGCCCCACGAGACAATATCTTTTTCAGTAATCTGATCGAACAATTCCTTAGCCAGTTTGATAAGTCCGGCTTTTGAGTACCCATTTAACATCACGTTCCAAGTAACTAAATTTCTCTCAGGCATTCCATTGAAAAACTGCCGAGCCTCCTTTAAACATGAGTAGATACAGTACATATGCAGCAAGTTCGTGGAAACAAAGACTCGATCATCAAGCTTCAGCTTAATTGCCAGACTCTGCAACGTTCTGCAATTCCAAATCCCACCCAAATGTGAACAAACAGAAGTAACAGTGGCTAGTGTCACTTCATTTAGCATAATTCCCAAATTTCTCATCTCCCTGAAAAGCTCCATCGCTTCATTCCAGCGATCATTTTGAGCGTAACCCTTTATCAAAGTAGTATACGAGACGCAACTTCTCTCAGGCATAACGTCGAACAACCTAAGCGCGTCCCCAAGTCGACGCGATCGAACATAACCAGCAACCATAATATTGAACGAAGCAGAATCAAGCTTTGCGTGGGCATGAAAAACAGATTCCGCATCGGCCAAGCGACAGCATTTAGCGTACATGTTAAGGATGCTATTGCAAATAAACCCATTACAATCAAGACCGGATTTCAAAGCGCGGCCGTGAATTTGTTGGCCACATATAACGTCATTACTGGAGGCGCATGATCCAAGAGCGGAGACGATAGCTCGATCAGTATCGGAGCTATTGCCGGAGAAATCGAAGTGGGTCATGGATAGTTGAGGTCTTCGCGTGATCGAAGTAGAGAAACATCTCACCGGCTGAGGAGAAAATATCCAACAGCGACGAGAGCAGACAAAACGAATCGGTTTGCTCATAAGTGAACATGAGAGCAACAAAACTAATTACTGAAGCTCGAGGTTTTATATATACACGTCGTACTGAGCGAGGAGAAGAAGAAATCTCACAAAGCTTAGAACAGTTCCCAAAAGATAGTCGAGATTTCCTTGCTTTTGAAACTGAAATCAAGGGATCAGAATTCAGAAGAAGGAAGACATAGAAATAAAGAAGAGATTTAGATATTATTTGGATCGAAATAACTTTGTCAGTAAAATAACTATTTTGCGAATTCGACTGAGGCAGTGCCTCGACTGAGGCAGTGCCGTTACCTAGGCCTGGCCGTTTTATCAGGAACCGTGAAACCGATCTGGAATTTCGGGTTAGGGTCCAATTCGAGTATAAGCAAAAGTAACCATCGAATTTTGTTATAGAGTATCCGCGGATATTGGATCGGGTATAAGTATTATCCGATACCCGAACAGATACCCGATTATCTGAACAGGTATCCGATTATCTGAACGGCTACCCGAATATTTCGGGTATTTGGGTATCAGTTTATTTTTGCTCATAACATAACAATTCGGCTTAAGTGGGCCTAATATCTCGGCCCATCAAAACTGCATATGTACTGATTTGTTCGAACTCGATTGATCGAGATCGCCTGAGTTCGGTCTATGTTTGACTGGCCTGTGTAAGAAACTGAAAGTTTGACGATTACAAGTATAAATAATACGTGTGTCTGGAATTTCTATACATCATGTTTGGTAAATTAATATTTAGGCATCGGGTTTGAAGTTCCAATGGTCGAAGATTTGCTACTTATGTTTTAGATAAAGTCACGAATTATTGGTACTAAAAATGTTGACTTACGCATATGTAATAATATTCTCAGTTATAATAAAAATAATTGGTGAGTTATGAGATTAGTAGCATACGGGTTTTCCAGCACAAGTCTTCTTGTGTGAAGCTAAATGCTCTAATGGGATCTTACCTCTTTGGATTAGGACCCACTATCCTTCCCTTCGTAGAAACAAAAACATACGTAACTTAACATGAATCACAAATCTTTCTGATACAGATGATCATTTGTGCAACAAATGATTACAACGAAACATGGCTTCGCTATATCAATTCCTCATCTTGATCTAAGATGGAAATGATGAGAAAACCGATGAAGAGTTTGTATCATTTGGTATTGAGCTTAAGACCTTTTGTTGCAAATTTAGACATAGCTAGTAACACTTCCAGATCATAATTACGCCTAGTTAAAAACTTGGATTTAGCTTTCACGCAACAGAGTTACAAACCCGCTCAAGCAATAAGAGACAAGAGAAAGCAGTCGAACAAAGAGTTTTAAATCCTTCTTTTTGACGATAGTGAGTGAATCTCATTGTTGTATAAATCCTAATTTCATCACACTAGTTATCTTCATCACATAGAGAACAAGATATTTCAATTCCAATAACTTAGAGAACAGATGGCTTTAATAAGCAAAACAGTGGAAAAACCATCAAATTATGACAAATCTTTGATGAACCTTAGACTTCTCAGCATCAATAATGGACTCTACACGCTTAACCGAATCATCAAGCTTCCCTTTCGCATTTACAACCACATAATCAAATCTCTTCACATGCTTAATCTCTTCTCTAGCCGTAGTAACCCTAACGAGCAACTCCTCAGGGCTCTCTGTTCTCCTATCAAGCAACCTCTCAACCATGGCAAGCTCACTCTCAGCAACAAGAAATATAAAAACAGCAGAGTTCCCAAGAATCTTCTTAAGTGTGTTAGCTCCTTGAATATCAACTCACAAAACGATGTCGTATCCTTTACCAATGAACTCTCGAATCTGCTTCTTGTAGAACCTATAAACTCAAATGAAGGTTAAAACAAAACCATAAGCAAAAAAATCGATTATAAGAAGAGCCAAAAGAAACCTATAAATGATTTCAATTCACAGAGTTGAGACAAGTCTTGTTACATTAACTCAATAAAAGCTCATGGTGTACTTGGTTGATTGTGTTTTTGAGTCCCAAGATAGAACTGTGTGATGAGACCGTCGATGGTACACCAATCCACGGAATCTGCGAACTCTAACGTATACTCTACACTCTCGGACTTGAAAAACTAGAGGAAGATTTGGAGAGAAAGTATATCAAGCATGAGAACTAGTCAAGCACGTAGGAATAGGGAGCCAACATGAGAGAAAAAGACGTCAACGTCTTTAACATCGTCTACCACGTAAACCTAGACAACAAATATAACCCAGCTTACTTTCTAGTAAAACTAAGTTCTTTATCATGTTCATTGTGGCCTTGAACTTGTCTGGGATTTCATGAGTGAACTTGGAGAGTATAGCCATACCTTCACTCTCCTAGAAATGGCCTTTATTTCACACTCACTAGGTGATTTACCAAACATTTGGATGTATAGAAATAACATGTAATACTTCATTTACCAACCAATTCTTGGACTCAAACCATTAAAAGTTTAGAACTTATCCTCAACTTTTTACATGTTGCACTCTTATCATCTTAGGAACTAGGTAGAGTCTGAATGCTCACCGTGGCGATCGATCCTAGCCTTTCGCATAAACCTAATTTCTCAATTTTGAGCTCTTGTTTTGGGCCCTATAAATACTCTTTTTCCTATTTTTACAAGGGACCGTCTTTTGGATATTATAGAACGAAATTTCACAGAGTTTTAGAGTTTGTAAGCTAGGAAGAAGATTTCTTCACACTTGAGAAGAATTTCTGAATCATATTTATTCTTTCTTTATGCAATTTCAGCTTCAATTCACATGATCTGCTCAATCTCTTACTCCATGTCTGAGTAGATCTTAGATCAGATTTCAGGATTCTAGGGTTTTAGAATTCAGTGTTGTGGAACAAATAGGATTTATGAATTAGATGATTCTTCTTCTAATACTCGAATTTAATGCATATATTAGCTTGATTACATAGTCGATGATTTTAGGTTGTTAACTTTCCAGAAGATTGTTAAGAACTAGAACTAGGTTAGAAGAGCAATTCCTTCACTACCAACGAGAGTTGATGCTAGGTTGGGTTGTGGGTAATTGAACCTAAGCAATAAAGTCTATTTGTAACCTGAAACCAACGAGAGTTAGGACCTTTATGTTATTGATAGAGGGGTAGATTCAACGAGAGTTGATTTACCTTTATTTATGTTTAAGCCGAGAATAAGATTATAATAGTTCCTGAATGGTTTCCCTGACAAGAATTCTAACTCCCGAATGAACTCCCAACATCCGATTGATTTAATTATTTGATTACATTCACATCTAAGTTGTTAGAATTCACTTCCTTTATTTGATTGATATAGCTTGAGATTCAATAGTAATTGAGAGTGTAACTTGGTTCTTCGTGGATTCGATCCCTAAATATTATTTTGTTTGATGTGCTCTTGCAGTAGGATATAGGGTTAAAACTCGTTGTATCAAGTTTTTGGCGCCGTTGCCGGGGAGCCAATAGTTGCCTTTCGATTTTTTGTTTACAATTTCAAGTCTATATCATTATTTACGTTTTTACTTTTGTGTGTTTTTGTTATTTTCTAGGTGTATGACCAGGAGTCAAGGTTCGGAACACCTATTCAACCTAGACAATCAGGAGCTTGCAAGAGTTGAAAGAGAAAACCGAAGAGCTTAAAATTTGATTTCTCAAGGAAATCTTGCACAAGAGCCGCAAGATATGGCCACAATGGTTAAACAGTTGCAGAGGGAATTGGCTGAGATTAGGAGATCACGAGAGCCTGCCCAACGCCGAGCGATATGCGACATGGATACTCCATACACTCACTATCGAGAGGAATGATTACAAGATCAAACCTCAGCTCATCGGTTTAGTTAAGCAGTACGTGTTCAACGCACTTCCAGGGGAAAATCCTATGGATCATATAGAAAACTTCGAAGACATATGTGGGACTACCAGTTCTAATGGAGTACCTGCTGACTACGTGAAATGTAAGCTCTTTCATCACTCACTCTCCGATAGAGCTTCCAGATGGTTACGTTCACTGCTTTCAGGGTCACTCACCACGTGGGCTCAGGTTCGAGCATCATTTCTCGATCAATTCTACACAAAGTCTAAAACTGCAGCTCTCAGGAGCAAGATTTCATCGTTTCAGCAACACGATATAAGGAATCTTTGAATGAAGCGTGGGAACGATTCAAGGAATACCAGTGAGACTATCCGCACCATGGGTATTATGAACAACTCCTCAACACCTTCTATAGCGGGATCGACTGGGAGTACAAAAACTCTCTGAATGCTACCAGCAATGGGGATTTCATGACCAACACTAGGGATGAAGCTTTCACTCTAATCGACAACTTAGCTACAAGTTCTGGCAGTCATTGTCCAGAGTATGATCGGGGTAGGAAGGTGAAAGGTGTTGAGATTTAAAGGATCGATGATATTGCTGAGAAGTTGGATATGTTGATCCGAGCGAATCAGAGTAGTCATAGGTGTGTGAATCAGGTTGAAGACGGTAGAGAAGTAGCTCAGGTTCAAGATACTTCATCATGTTTTGAAGATCAGAGGGAGGTCGACTATGTCAACTGGCAGAACCGGGAACAGAACCCGAAGTACCTCTCCTACAGGAGCTCCAACGTTGAGAACCCCCAAGATGTCACTTTCCCAGCACCCACACTACCTCAAGGGTCACCTTTCAGGGAAAGCCGCTCATCCAGAACTCAAGGCAGAGATGGAACAACCAGAGATCATTTGCTCAGAACGCAGGGGGAGTAATTGGCAAAGACCGCACAAGCCATATGTGTTGCCGCCAATGCAGCAACAACCTCCATCAACACCCTCATGGACATCGAACAAAGAAATCAAAATCCTGATTCAGCAGCTGGTGACTACAAGGGACCTTAATGCTAAGATGGATAAAACACGATCCTCAATCTCCATACCCTAAAGAACTTGAGAAGGTAGAGGATCAGGGAGAGTTTACGATACTGTGCCAGGTTGGACAGCTGGTCTTCAGTGATGCTCTATGCGATTCTGGAGCTAGTATTAAAGTTATCTCCTTGGAGACTATGGAGAAACTTGGTATCGAGCTCATGTAGGAACACCACTGCATTGTTTCGTTTTGAGATGCATCTTCAAAGGTCCCTATAGGGAGACTTGTTGACTTCAGTCTTCTGGTGGGAAATTGCAAGATTCCTGCAGACTTTACGGTTGTGGAGATGGCAAAAGAAGGAGCTGTTCCGATCTTGTTAGGAAGACCATTCCTCAACACCGTTGGGGACAAGTTAGACTTTCTGAGTCAGAAAGTTGTGTTGCAGAACGTTTCATACCCCATTCGAGCTTCTTCGAGTCGTTTATGTGGTATGATTCAAGATGGTGAAGAAGATAGTGACTATAACGAGCAATGTGAATTGTTAAGAGAGGGACTCAGCTGAACATCGTCTTGATAAATTCTGCAATTACGATGTTAATGGTCTTGTCATAAAGATTTTTGCAGGTAGCGCTGTTATTGAAGCTTGTGGGACTTACATGGTCAAAGAAATAGACCGCGATGGAACTGTTGCATTGCTGGATGCATCAGGAAGGATGATACACAGAAAAGATGAACAATTGAAAAGGTTCATCATTGAGGAGAGTGTCCAATGAGTGAGCAAACCTCACTCAAGCAGCTCCGCCATCTCAATGGCGTCTGATTCAAACTAATGATTGTATAATAACGCTTGAGAAGAATTTCTAAATCCTATTTATTCTTTCTTTATGCAATTTCAGTTTCAATTCACCATGATCTGCTCAATCTGTTACTCCATATCTGAGTAGATCTTAGATCGGATTTAGGGATTCTAGGGTTTTAGAATTTAGTGTTGGGGAACAAATAGGATTTATGAATTAAATGATTTTCCTTCTAATACTCGAATCTAATGCATAAATTAGCCTGATCACCTAGTCGATGATTTTAGGTTGTTAACTTTACAGAAGATTGTTAATAACTAAAACTAGGTTAGAAGAGCAATTCATTCACTACCAACGAGAGTTGATGCTAGGTTGGGTTGTGGGTAATTGAACCTAAGCAATAAAGCCTATTT
>JAKUCM010002563.1:0-14795 GCA_023374145.1 Lepidium sativum | reverse complement strand
AACTCGGGAACAGAGCTTCAAGTTGTAGTTTTGCAAAGTCCAGCTCAGGAATCTTTCAATAAAACCAATATTATTTTTTAAATAATTCAAGAGGGCCGAATTTTTTTAATCCGATGGTTAAAATGATCTAGGTATAGTTTTAGTATCACAGATTTGATCATTTTTTTAATAAACTGTAAATAGATTTTAAACTATGAATCGAATTTTATGTATCTAATTGTTAAAAAAATATGTGTCAAAAACTACATGTGGATTAGAGTTTAGAAAACAAATTTTATGCGGTAGAAGCCTAGCACTACAAGTCAAAGTATTAGTATTAAGTTTAAGAAAATGTAGAACCAGAGAAAGAAAAAACAATTATAAAGACCAACAAGTAGTCAAGTATTATTATGGTTAGACAATATCAATCATAGGAAACAAGTCAAATAGTTATATATAGTACTTTAATTAGATTTAGTTATTTGCCTAAATATGCACTGTTCTATTCAAACCAAATCACAAATTTTCCTTAATCATCATTTTCACAAATATATACTCCCTCCTCTTATTTACTTGATGTTTTAGAAAAAATATTTGTTTCATTTTAATTGATGTTTTAAGAATTCTAGACAAAATTTAATGTGTTTTTAGTATTTTTGATTATTTAAATTCTGCAGATTGATTTGTGATTGATTAGATTGTGATGAAATTTGTGAAAAAACATATTTTATTTAGAAAAAATAAAATAATTAATATTTTCTTAATATATGTGAAAAACTTAAAACATCAACTATATAAAAACATTTTTATCTGAACTAGAAATTAACGATGACAAATCTTGTTTAATAATTTGTCTCTTTGATTTAGAAACCAATTTGTGTTTTTAAACTCAAGAAACAAATACGGGTGTGTTGTGTGTTATGTTTAATTTTCCTTTTTTTCCCTGTTTTTATTTTTCCTTCTTGAAATTCTTTTTCTTTTGTTCTTTTCTTTTTGGAAAAAAATGGATCATGGTTTTTGATTAGTCTCATTTTTATTCAAAATATAAAATAAAAACTGGATTACGTTCCCAAAGTAAAAGTTAAATCTGATTCAAACAATGAACTAGTTATTTTTTGGGTGATAAAAACACTTCACAAAATAGCAGTTTTCGTTAGTGAAAGAAGCATAACTCAATAACATAATCTAACAAACCTTTTTTTATGTTGTACTTTTATGAAAACAAGCCATGAAAAATGAAGAAATAAAAGTGAAGAGACTATTGATAATTTTCATATATATCAAAAATAAATTACATAGATGATATTTTATATCTCTATTATTATGGTCTATAATACTCATTAATCTCAATTAATATTTGAGTCATTAAAATTAATTGTGGAGTTACAAAATTGATAAAAAATAATTCTTTAATTGTAAAGAATATTTGACTTTTGATCAAGTTTATGCTCTTTCAATAAATTTTATTTTTACTTTTAACAGATATAACTTTGGTGGGACTTCTCCATAATATAGGAGGTATATTGGAACCCTCAATTTTGGAAGATTTTATAGAATTTTGATTTGGAGTGATTTCGGGAGGTTTTAATGAATTTTTAGAATATTTGGGTTGATTTGAGCGAGTTTTTTTTTATAAAAAATGATTTGAGGATTTAAGGAGATTTTGTTATCAATTTTGGTGAGATTTTGTTTGATTTATGTTTGAAGCAAGCTTGGTCCGGGGCATAGGCCTATCAAGCATGTCCTATCTACGGTTTATGGTTTTAGTATCTGCCGCAATTGTAGAATTATTATATCTCTTCTCTAGGAACAGATACAATACAGTGATGAGCCCTTCCATTGGTCAGAAAAGGGAAGGATTCTTAATAAAACGTTTATTGCCACATGGATATTATATTTAAAAAATAAAAAAAATTAAATAAAAATTAATTAAAAAAAGTATTGTTATTTAATTGTTAAGAGACTCACCTCCGATGAACTGGTCTTAGTGGTTAAAATCCAGAAAAAAATGAAAAGTAATCTCTGAGATCTTAATCCCAAAGAAAACGTTGGCAGGTGAATTTTGTTTCTGATTGTTTGTGTTTTCCGAAGTTTGATTGTGGAACTCAAATCAAAGATTTTCTTTTTAAGTAAAAAATGATTCTCGCTTCTGATTGAATTGGGTTAAATAAAACATTGAACCTTGTTTTTCTTGAAAGTAATTAGCAAAAGAAGATAAGAAACGAAAGGTTCTTTCTTTTTGTTTTTATGAAATCATACCTCTAAAGTGGGAGTTTTTTATCTAAAATTTTTAGCTAAAAATTACACAAAATCATCTGAAATATTTTTTTCTAAAATAATTGTTAAGATTTAAATATAAGTAGATTTGATGTGATTTTGATAACTTATTTGTGTGAATAACAAGATATTGTAAATTATGTTGAGTGATTTTTTTGGTATAAATTTCAAGTTCGATAATATAAGATTTCAGAAGACATTTAGAAATAACTAATTAAATAACAAGTGATTTTTAAAATAAATCAAAATCCTATGAAATTCTACTTTCAATATGCTCTTCTTAGTGCAATTCATGCAACAATCATTAAACAAGTATTTTAAAACCATACGAATTCAAAAATTGAGTTCCAACAAAAAACAACATATCACTACATAAAATTCACAAAGTTGTAGAATTTTTATTAGACATCCTTGTTACTCAATTATAAAATTATTATATGTTACGTTAAGTATATTTGAAGTAATTTTATTTGCTATGTTAAATCTAGTTTTATGTTAAGTTTATTTATGTTTTTATGTTAAGTTTATTATTTATGTATGTTTTTATATTAAATTTAATTATACTGTTTTATAATTTGTTAATTATATATTTTTAGTTATTAGTAATTTATATCTTATTAATTTTTATTATTATTAGTAATTGTGTTCAAAATATAAATATTATTTTTAATGTTCAGTTCTACATAAACTATAAATAAAAAGTCAAGAGCTAAATATTAATAAAATATTCAACATAAAAACAGGGAGATAAATTGTGTTTCCTCAAATTTAAGAAGATATTGTTTTAAAACTCATTTTTTCTTTCAGAGTGATGTATTATTGGAAATAGTTTTCTCCCATTTCTGTCTTCATTTTGATGTTTTCCTCAAAATAAAGGACCATTAAAGATTGTTTTAGAGTGAACTACGTAAAGACCAGTTACTTTTTGTAAATTATTTTGTGAAATTAGTGTGATCATTGCAATGTTAATGCAACAACGGATTTAAGTCTAAATATAAACATTAGTAGCGATTACTAAACTTTTTGTTCATCAAATCGAGTTTCACCGGTTTTGACATTTTAATCAGAGATCTAATGGTTGTTTATTAAGGAATTAGGTTACAGTGTAAATAGCAAAGTGAAATAAGGATTTTATGGTTATCTAACAAATACGGTATAATTTTTCATAAAGAAACCATAATCTTGAGTCTTGACTTAAGATCCACATGGATGGTTTTGCACTCTTTGATCGAGTTTTCTTCTATCTTCATCTTCTGAAAATAGTGGTCTAGTGCTATGGATGCTTCTCCTCTCATCATCAAAAGAGTGTATTGATCCTATCACCAAATAAGAAGTCATGAGAGAGAGTAAAACTTTCTGCCATTTTTACAGATTGTTTTATTTTGATGAAAAGCAAACCTCACAACGGAAAATCAAATCTCTGAATCCACCATCGCATTGAAAGATCACAGAATTTAGCTATGAACTCTCTTCTTCGTGGACCATCATAAAAAACATGTTCTTTAGGGAAATAAAGATAAGTATTGCCTTCGCCGTATATTATCGACAAAACATGTTCTTCTACACACAACAGAGCAACATGAATGCATGTCAAGACTTGAGGGTTCTCAAGTGTAAAATCTCCCAAAGATGGTACAATCACTTCGTGAATTCGGAACATTCAAGCGTCACAATGAATGCATACTCACATCAAACATCGATCGAGGAAACATAGAGTTTGGAGTTGAAGAAGGGGAAGCATTTTAATGAAGTGTAAGGGTTTTGAATTGAAAAAGTGGAAGCCTCGACGAGATTATACTCACTCTCTATGCTTTTACGGAGATGATTTCTCTAGAAAACTCTTTCAATTTATGCCAGAAGTGAAACATCGTTGATTTAATGAATAGATGGTGTTAATTTTGATGACATATTTAATGTAATGATTAAATTGATTGATTAACAAAGTTCTAAGTTGCTGATATGTCATCATATACATATACAAACAAACTTTTTTTTTATCAACGACAGATTATATTAAGTCACAACCAAATTTTTATATAATGTAGGGAGAGAACTTTATCTCTGATTGTGCAAATGAATTTGTCTTAAGTGGACTTACCGCCGAATAATAAATTAAAAGTCATTTGCAACAATTTTTTTAATATATAATAATTGTATAAAAGACAAATAAGAAGAAAAAGACAAGATCAATCAGTAAGACTCAAATTATTAAAGCTGCCTTTAAAATTATAAATTAATAGTTCAAGGTAAACCATTAACAAGAGTTGTGAATTATAGTTGAAAAGTCTGAACCACATACTTACTTAGTTATAATGTCTTTCTTTCCAAAGTAGAGTCCTCAAAAATCAATCATCTCTCTTTTTAAGAGGTTCACAGAGAGGTTCTTTTCACCATCAAGAGTCCTCAAAAATTATGTTATTATTCAAATATTAATTTTATTTTGTTTTAATCAAAACCATATGTTATTGATTATACCATTTAGATATACTAATCGAAATCACACTAAAGATTAAGTATAAATTTGTTTTTATTACAGAATTTAATGAATTTGATAGACAATTTCACTTTAAATACAAATACTTGAATTTTCACTCAAAACTCCTAAATTAGACTTGGATTTACTAAATTTTATTTTATGATTGTAAAATCATAATTTCTGCAGAAAATTTTAAATATTATTGAGATTTCTAAACTTATTATAACGATAAGTAAAGTGATATTTTCTTATAAAAAAATTGAAATGTTAATGTAATATTTACATATGAAAAATGTAATATATAAATAGAAGAGAAAATATTCAATGGAATTTGGGTCTCCACAAAACTCGTCATCAAGGCCCACTTGTTTTTTTTGTTCATTGGAATCAGGATTTGATATTAAAGCTTAGCATTATTACGTGAAATGAATAAGAGACAAGTAGGAAGAAGAAGACAAGACAAAGAAGAGTCCACAAAAATCAACCATATCTCTTCTTAAGAAGCTCACAGAGAACAGGGATCTTCTTCAACATCAAGTGGTTAGTATTTTTCTTCTTTTAATCAATAGAAAATTTCTGTGTTTGCTTCTTTCTATAACTCTTGATTCTTCTTGACAATATATCTCTTTCTAAATCCTGGATCGTTCTTTTACTTCATTATGTCAAGAAGACGAATAACTATGACAATCAGCGATTATTCACGTTCATCAATAGTAGATTGCTTTATTCTTAATCCATATTGCTTAAGCAGGAGCTAAACCAATATGGCTGGGGAACTTTTGTCGTTTGGCATACAAAAACTTTGGGACTTACTCAGCCAAGAATGCGAGCGATTTCAAGGACTTGAAGATCAAGTTACTGGACTTAAACGCGATCTAAACTTATTGAGCTCTTTTCTGAAAGATGTGGATGCAAAGAAACATACAACTGCAGTAGTGAGGAATGTTGTTGAAGAAATACAGGAAATTGTCTATGATGCAGAAGATATGATTGAAGCATATCTTCTCAAGGAAGAACATGGAAAAACAAGTGGAATCAAGAAGAGTATTAGAAGACTTGCTTGTATTATTCCAGAACGCAGGAGTTATGTGTTAGATATTTGTAGCATACGTACAAGGATCTCGAATGTGGTCCAAGATATGCAACGTTTTGGAGTACAACAAACTATCGTGGATGGCAAGTGTATGCAACATCAAGGTGATATAAAAAGGGAGATTCGACAAGCGTTTCATAAGGACTACGAAAGCGATTTTGTGGGATTCGAGGGAAATGTCGAGAAATTGGTTCGAGATTTGGTGGAGAAAGATGACATTCAAATTGTTTCTATAACCGGGATGGGTGGTCTTGGTAAGACAACTCTTGCCAGACAAGTTTTTAATCATGAAGATGTAAAACATCTGTTTGATGGATTAGCATGGGTGTGTGTTTCACAAGAGTTTACTCGGATATCTGTTTGGCAAACAATCTTGCAGAATCTGTCATCTAAAGAAAAGAAAGATGAAATCTTGACAATGGAAGAAGCTGAACTTCAAGATGAACTCTTTCAATTGTTGGAAACATCTAAATCATTAATTGTCCTTGATGACATATGGAAAGAGGAAGATTGGGACCGAATCAAGCCAATATTTCCACCCAAAAAAGGTTACTTACCTCTTTATGAACTCAATAAAAAAAACGACTGCAAAATTCATACTCTATTAGCTCTTTAGTTTGGACATTATGAACGAGTAAATGTTTTACAGGTTGGAAGGTGCTAATTACTTCTCGAAATGAGAGTGTTGCAGTTGGTGTAGATACAAAATATCTCAACTTTAAACCAGAATGCTTAACCAGTGAAGAGACTTGGACACTTTTTCAAAGAATAGCCTTTCCAAAGAAAGATGTATCCGGTATGAATACTTTGATAGACTACTTATAACACTATGCAGAATGTAAAATTGATGAGGAAATGAAAAAGTTGGGTGAACAAATGGTCAAACATTGTGGAGGTTTACCATTGGCCATCAAAGTGTTAGGAGGTTTGTTAGCTGCAAAATATACTCTGCATAATTGGAAAAGATTATCTGAGAATATTGGATCTCATATCCTAGGAAGAACCAACGGTAACAAAAGTTTCATCTACCATGTACTGTCTATGAGCTTCGAAGAGTTGCCTAGTTATTTGAAGCATTGTTTTCTTTATCTAGCCCATTTTCCAGACGATCATAAGATAAACGTCGAAAATTTATCTTACTTTTGGGTTGCGGAAGGTATATTCAAACCTAGTTATCAGGAGGGAGAGACCATTCGAGATGTTGGAGATAGCTGCATATATGAGCTGGTCAGGAGAAATATGGTTATTTCTGAAAGAGATAGTAAGAGACTCATATACAAAACTTGTCATTTGCATGACATGATGAGAGAAATATGTTTGTTTAAAGCCAAAGAAGAGAACTTCCTAGAAATTGCAGGCATCTCCTCTGTGACCTCAAACCTTCAACCTCCTTCAATGTCTCGCAGGCTTGTCTGCCAACATCCGAGTACATTACATGTTGAGAAAGATATACATACTCAAAAACTTCGATCTCTGATGCTTGTTCTGAATCGCTATGGAAAAAGGTTGGAACTATTAGGTACAAGCTACAAAAGGCTAGAGCTTTTAAGGGTGTTAGATCTTTTTAAAGCCAAGTTTAGAGGAGGGAAATTACCGTCTAGCATTGGAAAACTCATCCACTTAAGATACTTGAGTTTAAAAGATGCTGAGGTATTACATATACCTTCTTCTCTAGAAAATCTGAAGTTGCTGATCTATTTAAACATGGATGTATTAAGGGGACTCCAATTCATGCCCAATGTATTGATGGGGATGCAAGAGTTAAGATACCTTGAATTGCCGTCATATAACTTCAAGGACTCAAATTTGGAATTGAGTAATCTGGTAAACTTGGAGACTTTGAGGAATTTTTCAACAAAGAATAGCAGCTTAGAGGATCTTTATGGTATGGTCAGGTTGAGGACATTGGAGATCAGTTTAACTACTGAAGTCTCTATAAAAACACTATATGAATGCATAACTGGATTGAGAAACCTCGAGAATCTTGAAATAAAAGAATATGGGCCTGATAGGAAGCTAGAAGAAGGAATAGTATTGGATTTCGATAATCTAAGAAAACTGAGTTTAAGCATGCAGATGCCAAGGCTTCCTAAAGCACAACACTTCCCTTCTCAGCTTATGATATTAAGTCTATCAGGTTGTGGGTTGGAGGAGGATCCAATGCCCTTTTTAGAGAAATTGCTTCAGTTGAGAAAGGTAAGTTTATGGTGTCAATCTTTCGATGGCACGAGAATGGTTTGCTCGAGGGGTGGATTTCCTCAATTACGGAAGCTAGTATTATCTGAATTACAAGAGTTGGAAGAGTGGATAGTAGAAGAAGGCTGTTTGCCTCTTCTTCATACTCTTACTATTTATAGATGTCCAAAGTTAAAGCAGCTTCCTGATGGGATTAAGTATATCACTTCTTTAAAGTATCTGACTATGGGAAAAACATGGGAGAAGAGTTTGTCTGAAGGTGGAGAAGATTACTACAAAGTCAAACACATTCCTTTTGTTAAATTCCATTTTCTCTACTAAGAATGAGGATCTCAGCAATCACAGGCTCGGAACCAAATACAAATGTGTACGCCTACTTGTTCGGTTTTCAGGTAATACCGGAATCAAACCGATGACCAAAATATGTATGAGTGATCCATTGGGTATTTGTTTTTTGATATCCAAAACCGAACTAAACTATCTAATTCAGTTTGGTTTTCTGGAATACAGATATAATGTTCGGGCCTAACTTGTATATCAGACGAGTAGCCATGAAGATATCAGAACTCAAAATCGACTGAGGATAAGTAAAGTATTTCTCAAAAAGAAGTTCCGAGATGGAGAGTACATCAGAGTCTTACTATCTTTTGTCAGCAATAACTTAAATGTTTTTCTTCTTTTAACCTTTTTTATCACAGCTAGGCTGACTAAAAATTCCTGAGTATGCTCTATATATAAGTAATGGCTGATAACAATCTGACTCTCAGTAACATTCCAAGAACCTGCTTTACAGAGAGATTCAGAGCGCCATGAATACACCACTTCTTTGATCAAGTCACAGAACACACCTTGTCTGTAAAAGTAAACAGTGATACTCAGATTTAGGCAGATACATACATATATTTTTTGGCAAATCATATTAAAAGATGTCATACCTTGTCTGATGCTGCTGCAGCAAAGTCGATTGTCATCTATATAAGTTGCTTGAATACCAATCATCCAAGATCCTATAGAAGTATCATCAAATGCGTATGTCTTCAATGATCCGCTGCATTAATATTTATACCAGAGAAGAAAATATGTTTTGAGTGTGAACCAGACATGGAAAATTGCAGGTGAAATACTCTTCAAAGGAATCTAATATTAACTTGAGCCATATTAGTAAGATTGTGCACGAAACCTGTTAATGTATATATACTGAGCCAAATTCTTGGATAGTATTAACAGCGAACCAGCTGCATGACGAAAGTACCTTAATGCAATGAAGGAATAATATCAGTTACAGCATAATTGTTCAAAGATCCCACTAACATTTTGTAACAGTTAATTCATGATTTAAGATCCTGACGTATAAAACAATTTCAATCACTTACGATTTTTCATCCCCAAATTTCCACCATTCTGGCTCAAACCATTTATTTCCCCTGAATACCAAAACCCATGAAGATGGAGATTTAATTAGTTTACATATACTGTTAAAAACTTGCAGATTTTAAGAAGTTGAATATGATACGAACTCTTCAGCAACCACTTCCCCAGACTTCATACACCCAATGTAAGCAGCATCTTGACCACGCCGACTTTCAAGGAGGCTAATCAACCCCTCTATCAGATTGAAAACAGTTATCACATAAATAGAATCGCTAGTGTGGGATTGGACGCAAGATAAGTTTTGCATGAATTATAGATGCAAGATATGACCAAACATAACTTCAGAAGAAAGGAAATAAAGAGGAAGTATCTACCAAGATCTAAGTCAATATTATCATCAACTTTGATGTAAAACTCGGCGTCCCAGTTTTGGACAGCAGCACTGAAGAAGAATTTCACTTTCTTTGGTACTTCCTCTTCGGTCTCCTCATGATCCTCCTGATAAACCAATAGTGACATTTAGAAAATTAGAATTCATATCACTGAGCGAAAACTCTGCGTGCAAAACAAAAATAGATAGAGAGAATCCTAGCATACTATAGTATTACTTACAAGAATCAAAAAATCTTTTTTTGCTTGATTTTCCTCGTCAATTTTTCGATCTAAGCTATCACCTCGATTTGGACTGGAATTCTTAAAACATTTAACATCAGTATATTATTATAGTCCTGATGAATAATATTAATGAAAGAATGGAAATCTTAAAACATAAAAAATCCAAATATATGGTTAGTTAGCAAACCTTCGACCAACCACAAAACGTATGACAATTCCTCTTTCCTCAAGTTTCTTCAAAGCATCACCTTGGGAACAAAACGTTAATGATCATACCAAATAGAGTAGTGAAAAGACTGTCTCTGTAATCTACCTTGTGGCATCCAAGACCCTCTAAATGTATTGCGCCTCAGATGACTTCCAAAGCCTGTGTACACTCCAATTACAGCAAGCAATTTCTTCTCCGAAGAAGAACCAGTTTTCTGATTTTTTAGATAGCCTTGGCTCTTTGCCAGAGTTAACTCCATTTCAGTTTCAACAATTCTCCTCTCAAGATCTCTAATAACAAGTACATAATGAGTCATTACAAGCACCCCAGATAAACCACATTGTATTTTGCAAATCACTCAAAATGCCTTTTAGAGAACAAACTTACTTGCATCCTAGGACCCTCAACTTGTCTTCCACTGTAAGAACCTTAGGCTTCTACATCCCCAAGAACATCATCGATATGGAATAGAAAGAATTCAAATCAATAAGAATCACTCGTACCAATGAAACAAACAACCTTTCAAGACTGCACAATTACAGCCAAACCTGATCATAATTCATCTTTAGAATATTACTGAGGAGCACTCTATTCTCTGCATCTTGCCATAACCTAATCATAAGAAACCAGTAGCAAAGTTAGATTGGCATGAAAGAAGTGGCTTTAAAACAAAATTCTCCAAAATTTCCCAAAATTAAGAGAATAAACGACAATTTCCAAATCTAAAGTAACAGTAATTTACAAAGCGGAAAGTCAAACTGATATCTGTAATCTGAGAGATTTATCAAAAACGATGAGAAATGTGTTCGATCACGAATCAAAGCAAGGAGAATCGAATCCCGAAGTTGATTAAACGCAACACAGACTCCATTATCCATGGAATCAATGAAAAGAGGGTAAAGGAAAGCAAAACGTACCGACCAGCAACGTAGAGCCAAGCGACACAAGAGAAGAAAGCCATGATAACTGATGCCTTAGAGTTACCCTGAGACTTGGAGAATCTGTTCCGTCGTTCTGATTTCGACGGAACCGTCGTGGGTAAGGTCTCCATCTCAATCCACCACGATCAGAGGAAAGAGATCGGAGACAGAATTTAAATAATCGGAGAATGAGAGAGCTTAAAATGGAAGAGAATCGAAGTAATGAAGAAGAAGAAGATTGTAACTTTCTTCGGTTACTGTGTGCTTGCTTCGGAGATTAATTACTCTGCGGAGTCATTGGGGCATTCAATTTCCTGCCAAATAATTAGGCTAATTTTGAGTAAATATACAATAATATTTTCAAATATTAAAGAAAAAATATTAAAGTTAATACTAACAATATTAAAAAAATACTAACAATGATTATTGGAATAACACACAAAACATTATTGTATCATATATTTATAATTTTGTATAAACATTATTCGTTTGAGTCAATTGGTATTTTATTGATTTTAATTATAAAAAGCCAAAAATATTATTAGTCCGATTGTTTAAACAGATATTCTTAATCCTAAAACTTTTTATTAGGAAAAATCAAACAAAATATTCATAATCATAATAGGAAATATACTAAACGAAATCTATTTACGAATCAATCCGACACTTATTTTACAACACTAACGATTTTAGCACTTTTTTTATTTGTGTTTATTTTAATCATGTGTTGCTTTGAAAAATTTCGTTGAAATTCTGAAAAATAAACCCGAAGAATTAAAATAAAAATCCTAAAAAGTGTCAAACTATTGATATAGTTTTTTGTGATTATGAATTGTGTTACTAATAATATATTTATTTTAATATTTTTATAATGATTAAGATATTTTCTTATTAATTAAAATATCTTTTTAGGATGATAAAATTCTCCTTTCGAAGATTTAACAAATTTTCAAATTAGAAAACTTTTTGAACAAGGAAATACTAAAATATTTATAAATCTACAAGTTTCTCTTGAAGAACTTATTGTATCTCTACTCATAACTTCAAAGTCACTTTTATGTACACAACCACAATCAAGTCAACCGATTCTCTACCATATTCGGTTTTCGGATTAAAATTCGTTGATTACGATAAATTACTTGATGAATGTCTTAAAGATAAATTAAGAACATAAATCATGTAGTCCAAACAAGATGCCCAAATAAGAACATCAAAAATCAATCTGATTGAATTTATTTCATACCCCTTCACTCTGAGAAAATGGGTTAGATTAATTGCGATAACTAAATGATGATGTGCCATATCGGTTAGCAAACGTCTTAAGATTAAGGCGATTGCAGATGATATAACTAAGTAAATATGTTCCTCTGCATGTCAACATATCAATTGGTTCCTGTTAGTCGTACTAAAATATATGAAGTGAATGGAAATCAAGCAAAACGATTTACAATTACCCTTCGGAATGCTCAGTAAGTTGTGTTATATTTTTTAAATTTTTTTTTTTATTTCTAAACATTTAATGGTATAAAATCTTTATTTTTATATCATACACAGATATGAGAGTAGCTTGTGTGTTGTGGGGAAAATATGTTGAAATTATTGGGAAAAATCAAAAATGGGTTTGCTTTCCAAACTATAATTGTTTTGCAATTTTTTTCAAAATAAAAAAATTTAAAGGTAAAATGTAATGTACACAAAAATTATAATTACGTATCTCTATATATTTAAAGGTAAAATTTAATGTACACAAAAACTAATTAATTTATCATTTATTAAATTATTTAGTTTTTTAATATTTACCAAAATTATAGAAATATTTCGGTAAAAAATGTAGTGTACACAAAAAATATACTTACGTATCTTTATATATAACAAAATCGTATCATTAGAATTTTCTGTATTTTTTACCGTAATGAAAATTAACTTTTAGTCATTTGATTTATTTTGATTAGTCGGTTTATTTTAACTACTTAAGTTGTCAATTTCTTTTTGATGACATTTTTTAAAAATTAATTAGTTTTTTTTATATTTCAATTAGTTTTATTTATCCGGTGGTTTTTAGTAAGAACTTTTAATAAGTTCGTTTATTTTAATTGGTTCGGTTGTCTTTGTAAGAATTTTTAACCTATTAGTTTGCTTTTATTTTAATAAATAAAAAAATTAACATTAACATTATTAGTCTGTTTTTTAACTTCAATAAATTATATTGGTCAATACTATAGAAAAAAGTTAAAGATACTCTATTGAGATATTCCTAAACCTATTATCTTAAATTTAGAGAAAATCAAACAAAAGATATTGTAATAGAAAAAATATTAAACAAGATCTACTTGAGAATCATCCCAATACTAATTTTACAACACCAACAAATTCTAACTCTTTTTTTTCCTCAACGATTTAGCACTCTTTTTCTCTCAATTTTTGTTTCTTTTAATCATGTATTCATCAAAATAACTTTATGGAAATCTTGCAAAGAAATATGGAGGATTACATTTAAGATTCTAAAACCCTCAAAATATAAGTGGTCAAATCATTGATATAGTTTGTTGTGATTTTAAGGTATGCTACTAATAATTTATTTATTTGAATATTTTTATAATAATTAAAAATATTTTTTAATTAATTGATATATCTTTTAGGATGATAAAATTTACTGTAATGTGAAAAATGAATTGGTTTCTAAATTCAGAAGACTTCTTGAACACATGTACATGACGAAAAAACAAATAAATATATATATGCTTATTCCTAACATATATATGTATATACTTTTAGTAACCTTAGATATATATAACCTACTATTGATTTTCTAATCATTTATATATGTATTAAAAACATAATTTTATTAGCTTAAATAGATTATATTAGTTTTAAATATCTACTAAATAATCTCAGTTATATTGATTTCCTTCCTTTTATATTAAATTTTAAGTTAAAGCAAAACAGTAATATTATGTAGATAATATAATCAGAGATAAATTTTTTTATTATTATAAGAAATAAGTATATTTGCAAATGGTTCTTAGCCTAGTGGTTGGCGGTAAGTTTACTTAAGGCAGCTCATTTGCACAACCAGATATCGAGTCCCCCGCCTATATTATGTAGAAATTTGACTACTAGGTCGGGCAGTTGTGGGTCCAATATAATTTGCCGTTGACAAAAAAGAGATAAGTATATTTTATTCAATCATTATTTCCCGGTAATAAAATTGTCACAATACTTTCTAGGCCAAAACAAACTAATATAACATGATGTCTTAAATTGACGCTGCACTTTTATTATATAAAGGATTGATATGTAAAGTTGTTCACAATTTATGTCATAATACATTTTATCAAAAAAGATTATGTTTAGCTTTCGTTTTTAATATACTAGATTTTTATTATATTTAATTGTTATATCTTTGAATATTTATGTAAATTTTTTTTATATATTTAAATTAAAACAAACTAAAATATTATATAGAATAAAGATAATAAAAACAAGTTAATTTTTTTTTATCAAATCTTATCAAAAGTAGAAATTTGTTTTTTTTATTATTACATAAGATATAAATCTGTTAATGCAATGATTTTATTATATACAGACCCGTGCAATGGAGTATACATCTCAATAAAATTTATTTAATCAAAAAAAACTAATTAGTTAAAACAAACAGAC
>JAKUCM010002562.1:0-31297 GCA_023374145.1 Lepidium sativum | reverse complement strand
CATTCATACCATTAAGGGAGACTTGAGCAAAAACATTTTTGTCCAGAATGCTTCAGTTTGATTCTTTTGCTTATGTTTGAAACCAGGAGGGTAATCGTGCAGCTTGTAACACTTGTCAATAGTATGATCAACATATCCACAATGAGAGCACATAGGACGATTCTTCTTTGTTCCATTGAAGGAAGATTGAGCTGCATTGATGGCAATTGAATCAACATTATTCACAGAGTACATGAAAAGCTGCAGCATTAGACGAAGTAAGAGCTAATCAAAGAATTATAGTCATTCGTTTGAAATTATGTATCTTTTGAGCATTCCTGACACCAAAATCTTCGCAAAATTCGAAATATTTGAAGACATTTTCACTCTGTGACAAAGATTTCGCCACAATCTTCTTCGCCAATTCTAACTCCGGCGACGATTTCTCCGGAATATTCGATAATAAGAGATTGGCGAATTTGCTGCAGATCTGACCGTTAATCTGTAAAATCTCTGTGATTACATACTCCATAGCTTCGTTTACAAGAGGTGATTCACCAATTGGTTTAATTCTGATCAATGTATCAACAATTCGTTGCATTTTAACAATAATTTCCAATCGAAGATTCTTACTGTTAAAGAAAAGTACCGATCCTGTGTCGAGAAACGAGGAATAACCGCGAATAAAGACATCAAACCGACCGGGTCTACTAAACCGGGATGTTAATTTCCCAAAATCAGATAAATCAAAACGGTAACCGTCCGATTGAATCAGCGGCCGATACACCGGAGAGGAACAAGCCGTGTAATAGCATTAAACCTTTCAAAGCCACCGTCCAGATTCGCGCAAAGAAATAGCGCGTATGATTGGTTTGAAACTCGAAGGATTGTTTTGTATGAATCTGTAGATGAATTGAATGTTTTTCAATCTCCATTGATTATCATTGTGGCTCGTTGCTTTTATTGTCGCCGCCGTCAAATTTTTATCACCGCCGTGAATAGACTTAGTTTGTCTTTCATAGCTCCGGTGATGCATCTCCATTTCTTCATTTTCTCCACCGGAAAAATATAGATTTTTCTTTTCGTGACAATTTTTTTTGTTGATTTGCTTCTGATATAAATTATATATGAGTGATCAATATTGCGTACAAAAAAACAAATCTGAATTTAGATTCTTTTTTCAGTTCTCTGTTTTTTCTAGTAACTTTGTTTTGGTTATGGTTTGAACTCGTTTTTTCGTTTAAAACATTTTTGTCTAAACATTAAGATTTACGAATCTTATGTCTCAATTTATAAATTACATTTAACATTCTTGAACATTTTTTTTGACAAACGGCATACAATAAGAATAACCAAGAAACAAAGTGATGGGTCACCGATCATAAAGAAATTTTTTGGCCCGACAGACCAAACAATCCGCTTTATGATTGATCGACCGTAAAATAACTGTCAAGGAGAAAACTGAGAAATATGAGCATAACCGCGCGAACCTCTCGTGATACGGACTAAAAGCTGGCCAGTCTTCCGGTTGATCAAGAATCATCACCACCTTCTCGCTGTCTGTCGAAACCTCCACTTTAAAGGCGTGAAGAGCCACCAAGGATTCTATTGCCCATAGGAACGCTTCCACCTCCGCATGTGTAGCGGAAAGGCACCTTGAAACACCCTTGGCTCCCATCCGTTCTCCACCCACTGAATCTGGGAAGCAATACCAACTTAATCCAGAATAGCGGTCGGTGATCTTCCAGGACGCGTCCACAAAGCACTTAAAGCCCATGAACTGCATAGTAGCTGTGGTAGGGAAAACTAGATTGGATTTTCTGACAGAATTCCAAATCGAGAGGTTACCCTTAATATTGGACTCCCCTAAAAATGCCGCTGACCATTCTACATGATCCGCAGCGGCAATACTCAAAATCCGTTGCGGGTTCATATGTTTACTAGAAAAACATAAAGCGTTTCTCGCTTTCCAGAGTTGTCATAAAATCCAAGGAAATACCTGGCATTCAACCTTGTCCGTCATCAGCCGGAGCAGATAATCCAAATTAAACCAAATTGAGGCACCATGGAATATACTTGGTGACGATGGAATGCAAGATAAAGTCCAAACCTGAAGGGCTGCCAGACAGAGAAACAGAGCGTGATTAATAGACTCTTGTTCCTCATCACACCGAGCACACCTAGGATCACCAATAACTCCTCTCTTAGCAATATTCTTACTAACATCAATACATCCTGACAAAGTTTGCCAGATGAAATGTTTAATCTTGTTTGGACAATCCAATTTCCAAACTGTGATATATAGGACCTCAAAACCTGGGCCCAACTTACAGTGGTCCGAATCACCCCGCTGTACCGCTATCCGGTATCCGGATTTTACCGAATATTGTCATGTGGACGTATAATGCGAGCCCCAATAATCTTGGCGATCCCGAATTGAAATGGGAATACCCAGAATTAAACCTACATCTTGAGGATCAAAGTACTGGCGAACTAAAATCTCCTTCCATTTACCCCTAGACTTATCAATAAATTGATCAAGTGTCAGATCGGGAAATAAATTTAAACTTGACCATCTCGCCGGTCTAGGAATCGTGTCAGGTATCCACGCATCATACCAAACCTTAATTGTTCTTCCATTGCCAATTCTCCGAATACAACCCTTGTGCACCAGTCGTCGCGCAGAGTACGCCACCAATATGATGGCAATACCTTCATTGTTGCCTCTAATAAACAGTTTTCCTTATAATACCGACCCTTTAACACTTTTGCTACCAGAGCATCCAAATAATCTAACAGTCGCCATAGTTGTTTAGCCAATATTGCCGTGTTAAATTCTTCCAAATTCCGAAACCCCAAACCTCCCTCCAGTTCAGGTTTACACAATATCTCCCATTTACGCCAATGTATTCCACTAGACTCACCCGACCCAGACTACCAAAAATCAGTTATTGCCGAGATTAAGTTCTGGATAATTCCCCGGGGCAGCCCATAATAGGAAATTACATATGTTGGTAAAGCTGTCAAAACTGACTTATTTAACACCTCTTTTCCAACTTTAGAGAGAAATCTAGTCGACCAATTACAAATGCGAGATTGTAGCTTATCCCGCACAAAGGCAAAAACTTTTGTTTTTGCTCCTCCTATATTCTCTGGGAGACCTAAATACGTACCCATCCCTCCCAGAGTGGTGATCCCTAAAACCTCTTGGATCCCCAATCTTAACCCCTTAAGGACCACATGTCCAAATTGAATAGATGATTTCCTAAAATTTATCTGTTGCCCAGAAATCAACTCATACTCCTTTAAAATCAATAAAATTTGGCTGGCCACTTCTATAGTTGTCTTACAGAAAATAAACTATCATCTGCAAACTTAAGATGCAAGATTGCTGGGCTTTCCCGAGCTATGGATAACCCTGTAAGCAGTTTATGTTTCTCAGCCTTCTTTAATCTGCAAATTAACCTTTCTGTACATAAAATAAATATGTAAGGTGATAAAAGATCCCCTTGCCGGAGTCCTCTTTTTGGTATAATACAACCCCCAGGGACACCATTAATAAGCACTGAATACTCAACAGTTGTTAGACAGTACATTATACACTGCACCCAACGTTTACAGAAACCCATTTGACGGAGCATAGCTCTTACAAAATTCCATTCTATCCTATCATAGGCTTTACTCATATCAGTTTTGATTGCCATATACTTATCACGAACTGAACCATTTGTACGCAAAGCGTGAAATATTTCCTGTGCAATCAAAATATTATCAGATATCAATCGTCCAGGAATGAAGGCCGATTGAGTTTCCGAAATCAACTTAGGCAAAAATCTCTTCAATCGTAAACACATAACCTTAGATATCAACTTATATCCAACATTACATAGACTTATTGGGCAAAATTCGGTCATGTTTGTTGGACGTCCTATTTTTGGAATTAGAAAAATATTTATCTTATTCAAACTCCTCTCAAAAACTCCCTGTGTTAGAAAGTTATTAACCAAAATCAATAAATCTGTTTTTACCGTCTCCCAAGAGTATTGGAAAAACAAAGCAGTCATACAATCCGGACCCGGTGTTTTCCCCGGATCCGTCATAAATAAAGCCGTTTTCACTTTTTCCTTTGTTGCTGCCCGCATCAGCTATTGATTATCCAAATCAGTGACCCTGGTCTCAATAATATCACAATTTATCCTTTTGTACCCCAAGCTAGTAAATAAAACCCGGAAATATCGCGACGCTTCCTCAAATAAATCCTCTTATTTGGTCACCCAATCACCTTGGATATTTAGAAGCCCAACAATTTTGTTCCTTGCTCGACGCTATTGTGTCTGAGCATGGAAAAACTTGGTTTTCTCATTGCCCTCCAGTAACCATCTATTGCGACTTTTTTGTTTCCAAAAAGATTCTTCCTCCACATAGGCCTTCTTCAGGTTCATTGTAGCCTCCAAAATTTTCCTCGGATCATCAATTGAGGAGTTTTTACAATCTTCTAGAATCTGCTTTAAGTCTCCCAATTTCTGACGTCCCGCAGAAACATTCTTACTACGCCAATGAGAAATTTCACGACGACAACATATTATTTTCCTAGCGAAAGACCATCTATTGGCAGACGAGAATCCCTGCCAACTCTTTTCCACGTTCTCTTTTAACCTATCCTTAGCAATCCATCTCTTATCAAAAACAAACTGCTTTTTAACCCGAGAGATCTGATTCGAAAACCGACCAATGATAGGCCTATGATCCGACCTATTCATCTCTAAAATTCCACCTCCCATAATGGGAACAAATCATGCCAATCCCCATTGCCAAAAGCTTTATCCAACATACAACGTACAACACCATTTTGTCGAACACCACGCCAGGACTAGAAATTCCTAATTTTCGGGAAATCTACTAGACCACAATCCCTAAGCATCTGACTAAAAGTCATAATATATCTCCCCCTTGCTTTTCATGATTTCCTGTCAACTCATTAAAATCACCAATGACCAACCATGGAGAGGATCTAGAAATCCCCATCCGGGTTAATCTTTCCCACACAAAATCCCTACTTCTTTGTATCGGTTCCCCATACAGAAAAGTTATAAAAGTTTTATGATCTTCAATTTAAAGTGAAATATCAATCATGTTTTTATCCTTATACCTAATATCAACAACAATATGGTCGAAATAAAATAGTGCTAAACCACCACTATTTCCGATTGGTTCTACTGTAGACAGAAATTTATAACCTAAGTGTAATTGTATGTTTTCCAAAAACAAATAAGAATTTTTTTTCTCTGACAAAAATAGAAAATCCGGTTTATGTTTTTCCCAAATATCTCTAAGATAACTAATTGAGACTTTATTACCAATTCCCTGGACATTTCCAACAAAATGTTTTAATATTCTTAACTAATTGATCAATTGTAGAACCATAGTGAGGTCCGTGGTTATCCACATAGTCGACTAAAAATTATTGTCATTAAAATAGCTGCATTAGCAAACATATATATATATATATATATATATATATACCTTTCCCCATTCCCTAGCAGAAACCCATCTCGTCCACATCGACTTTGCAAGACAAAACCATCGCAGGAGGGATCATGACCTACCCATGCGGATTTAAATATTTGTGGCCTTAGCTTTGACCCTACCCGGCTACATGACAATGCACCCTTGTTATTGGGCCCCAAACTTGTCCAATTGGACTCTGGCCCAGTCACAAACTCAAGCAACCCACGAAGCTTCACACAATGAAATAAACCCAATTGAGAAAAATTGACTGACTTTATAACCAACAGAAGTATGATATTTTTTTATTAAAACCAAATAACTAATATGACCAGAATCCTGTATTATTAGGCTATTACCAAAACTGCAGCCAAAACAAAACAAAAGACTATAAATCATAAAATCTAGAGTTTCTTAGAGCCCTGATCATGCTCATTTGTCGTCACTTCCTTATGCTTAGTCGTCCTCGGTGTTTTCCTTGGAGACAAGGTTCCTATTAGTGCCATTTTCTTTGTACTCACGCCCCTTAACGGAGTTTCCTTTGTCAAAGACTTCCCCACCCCGACCAATGACTTAGCCGCTCTAGCCTCTTTACCACTCTGCATTTTTGCAACGTTCTTCTTCAGCATCTGTCAATGCTTGCTGGTTTGACACAAACTCCTCAGAATCGTGCGGTGTCAAAACTGAGTCCTTAGTTAACTCCAACTCAGCATTTTGTAGAGCCTCTTCCAGAGTCTCGCCACTCACTCACTGCATTTCCTCAATAGCGGGTTTTGTCACCTCAAGTGTCGGTACCATACTTCCAAGGAGTACAAAACCTGCAACTCCTCCGGACTCCTTGAGCAGAACCTCAGTACCCGTCTCATGTCCAGTTGAGTTGCCCTCTGCCTCACTCACTGCATTCTAGAACATAGGTCGCCTAACCTTTTTCCCAGAATCCATCAGTTTATTCTCTTCAACTTCAGATCCCTGATTAGGAAAACAACTAATAAGCCAATCCACGACATGAAAACAGAGGTGTGTAGATATAAAAAATCGTACCTGGACACTCTTTACCACTGGAGCCGAGTCAGCCACTGTACCGCGACTGCGTTTGCTCCTTGTACTAGCATCCCTAGACGCCACAACTCGAGAAACTATACCAGGATTTCTTTTTCCCCCAATTAAAGCCCCTTTGAAACTTCTATTTTTCCCAGAATTACATATCCCTCTATTATCTAAACCAATCGGTTCTTTCTTTTCCTGCTTGGCCTTATAGCACACATTAACGTCGTGTGTCATTCTATAGCAAAGAGGACAGAACCCTACCAGCCTCTTGTACTCAAACATCACTTTGCCCTCTTCGAACTCTAAGATCGAAGAAAACACTAAAGGCTTAGAATATGGAACCTCTATTAAAATTTGACCCTTTGTGACATCAATACTAATCACTGATCCTAAAGATCCCGCTACCACCCTATATACCTCCTCGACCCTATATTCGAAAGGTATCCCAATTATCCTAATCTAAAGACGGATTAAATTTGGATAGTCAGCATCTGCCATTGCTTTCCAAGGGGCATACGCGACCATCCAACTATCGAAATTAACAGAACCATAATCTAAGACACTAAGCAAATCAGATTCAGACTGAAATTCAAATTGAAAGCGACCATTACCCAAATTAAGACCTCTTACCCATCCCACTAGATTCCAAAACTGGGGCATCCGAAAAAGGAACGTATCTACATTCTGGATTCCAGGATTTAAACAACGCCCCATCATTACCTTCGAACTACGCGCTAAGAGCTCAAAATTATCTATTTTGGGGATCTTGATTTTCAATAAACGAGGAGGTGAAGAAGCCACCCCATTTTTCTTATGTAATCCCAATTGAGCCATTAAATTTATTTTACTAGAGAGAACAATAAAAATAGGAGGCTTACAATGAGAACAATACGTGAAGGATAAAGGTTCTTTATACCCTAACCAGCCGTCATTATACAGTTCTGTTTCCTCCCTAATTTCTAGGGCAGTTAGCACCCTACAAAAACGGGGCTCTAACAAACCCACACATTCAAATCTCTTCCTATCCAAAACACTTAAATCCCCTACTAATCCGTCTAGCCTTTGCATTTCAAAAACCATCAATTCCCATTTAATAGATAACTCGAATCCACAAAGAATCTCACTTAAGAAGCATAGAGAATAGAGGAAAAATACATGTATCCCTACTTGAATACCTTTCCTGATCCAAGTAAAACGCTCAGTCGAGAACACTACCCTCAAAACGTCCATTCTGCTGTTCTGGCACCCAGTTCATTGAGAGAGGAACAAACCTTCAAGCTATACCAATGACCAACACACAGATTAAAGACTGAGAAACCATCAGCCACAATCTCCCACCAACCCTCTATACAATATTTAAGAATATCGACTACTTGCAACTCTGGTTCTTTTATTAGCCCGAATTGACTCCAAACTATCAAAATTCTACTGTTAACCAACAATTTTAAGTCCATCCAAATCCATAGACCACCCGAAGGACTTCTGAATTGTAAGTCTATCAAATGGAGATGGGCACAACCAAGCAACAAACTCTCGTCACAAATTAGAAGACTAAATTTTAAGAGTTTTAATCCTATATGACAACAATTCTTATCCAGAAACACACTAAATCCATTCCATAAGCCTTGCTTGGAATGGAAAACAACCTCTAAGAGATTACTGCTAAGCATCATTCTGGACATTACATTTGTCCTCAAGTTAACTCTAAATCGTGACCCTACATTCAGGATCGTACCATTTCTACAATCTCTGAAGTTAACATTATTAGAGAATGTAAAAATGGTCCAGTCTATGAAACAACCATGTATCTCAAATAGGTAAAACACAGAAGAAACAAAAGATACCTGTTGTATACAGGAACTGAATTACAAACAAACAACCTACTACACCCCTCATAGACAATGAAGAGCTCCCATTGAGATCCATTACTAAGCAGGACTTGGTGAAAGTGTGATATGTTCCCAACATTTTTCAAAGAAAAACACCCAATAAAGATAACTAATCTCTTATAGTAGAACCAGAGAAAAGAGTTGAAACCACTTGTTTTTCTAAACAAACTAATAATCCCCGCAGTCAAAGTCGCTGAGTACACCACCAGAAACCGAGCTACCCAATTATCTAAACCTGACACCTTTCTATGCCGACCATGTAAACCTACAGTTATCGAGGTTTCTACACTGTAAAAAACATTAAGAGTAGTGTAATCTACCTTAAATACCTTTGTTATACACCAGTTAATACTTTCCGGAGAAAGCTTTAAGCATTCCAACTCCATAACCATCTTCTTAGTATAGCTCAGAGCCCAATCTTCCTCACCAATGTCAGTCTCCCCAATTGCAGAGACAACAAATAAGACATGGAAACCCGCATTATATTTCTCATCAAATATGAACTCGGTACATTTAATAACAGGTGTTTGCACCTCATAATTCAGCTTAAATAAACTGGTATTAAGTCGTCTACTCACTGAACAACGGTAAGACACAACAAAAATCAGCTGTACACACCATATTAACCCCATACTTATGTCCCCAGAGGAAGTTCTACCTCTGAAGAAAAGAACACTAAGTTGACTATGGATCCTAATTACAGTATCCGTAATAACCCTAATCCACTGAGGATTTTCTTGCAATTGAAACCCACTTCTCGAGTACTGCAATTCAATTAACAAAAGAAGCAAATCTACCAAAGTCCTGCCCCTTAATCGGACACACCAGAAAAACCAGGCGTAATAAAACTCCCCAAACCAATCATTTTTATTTTTCGGATTAGAGTGAGTCACCTTACAATCCACGTCTCCGGAGGTAATGTTTCCGAAAACAGCGATTATAATCCCCACTCTACCGATCAACAATCGAAGATAAGGGCTCTCGAAAGAGAAATAACCCAAATCTACCACGAAGATAACCATTGGAACTCTCATAATCAGTTTAAGGATAAGAGACCGCTTACCCTGGCTGATTTCCTCGCGAAACATCCTAGATCGATGTCAAAACCATCATCTCTTCCCCCGATTTGAAAATTATCGCCCTCGATAAATCTCCTGTCTACCCGCGTCGATCTCTCTCTTCAGTGTGTCTTCTCTAAAGCCAGACTCTCCTTTCAACCGTCTCTCTACCCACCACTCCGATCCACCGATCCGTGTAAACCTCGCCATCACAAGACCGTCTTCAAAGGGAAAACCCTAATCGCCTTTTCGCTCTGCTCAAACTTTATAATTTTTATTCTTGGAACATTTTTATTCAAACACTCATTCTCATAATATAAAACTACGTGGAAATAATATATTTTATATTTTTACTAAATAATGATTAAATAATATATAAATATAATAATCAATTTCCTTCCTATAAGTAGAGCCGGATCTGAATCCATTAATTTGAAATATTTGAATGAGGCCACCGATTTTTTAAGGGCCCAATTAGTGAAAATTCAGTTATGTAGTTATATGTATATTTGATATATAGCAAAATTTTGATATGAAAATTAAGTAATATATGAATAATAAACTTATTGTGTGAATTTCAAAGTAATATGATGTGAATGTTAAACATTTTTAGTTTTAGGGTCCCAAATTACTAAAAAACTCAATTACAAAACTATATATACATTCAATATATAACAAAATTTTGATATATAAATAGAGAAAATATTATGTAAAAAAGTAGATAACACTGATTGTACGAATTTCAAATTAATACGATGTAAAATCAAACATTTTTAAAATTTTTGTTTGGGGCCCATATATTTTTTATAAGTTGTCTTGTTTTCCAAGTTCACTGATAAAGGGAAATATCTATGAGTAGCATACAGTTAAAGATGAACCCTAAACTCAAAAATGAAAATGTACCCTGCAAGTAGACATGTTAACTTGTAATCATTTACCTTCTTGAGCCAATGAGTGCTACCTGCAACTGAATCACATTGAAGATGTGACTATAAATCTGCATTTGAATATGAAATTCTGCACTAAACATATATTAAAACAAAAACCTCAGATTTGTCCTGCAGAAGAATTTGCTGCTCCTCTCCATTTCCAATGTTATGCTCCATGGCACTTCACAGTTCTGAAGAACTTCAAGAAGTTAGTTCAGAAATAGTTTGACAATAACACAAAAATTTGAAGAAAGATTCAGGCAAACAAGCAAGTATTTCTTTAGTACTCTTTACATAAATACTCCGCACTGAGAGGTGTTTTGCAAGCGTTGAAGAATGCAAACCTGCGAAGCAATTATACAGTGTTAAAACTCTGTGTGTGCATGTTACAACAATAGCAAAGACTACAAACTAATAATCTTTATTTTCATGGTTTAATTTTTACACATATAGTCTCATAAAAACCAGAAATTAGCTACTAAATTCCACAATTCTGAGATATTACTTCATCTATTAACCATGGTCCTCATGGCTTTAAACAGCTGGTCATCTCTCCATGCTTGACGAAGAACTTTAAATTAATATATATTAAAAACAGATCCGAATAGATCAAACACTTAGGTTGTACATCCAACACTATGATCCAAGAGGAAAGATGGGTAAAAACTATGTTTCAATTAGTAAAAAAGAGAAAGATCAAAGGATAGAAATTCCGAACTGCTTTGTATTGCTTGTGTGTAAGTTCTAAGAACGTGGTCTTTTTGTAGAGAATTTTCCCCCTATTTATAGTGTATAGGATCAGTGACAAACTACTTATAAATAAGAGATATTACATTCAGTTTAAATTCGAGGTTATCTCAAAAGATTTTTGCGAGATTATTAGGAATATTTCAAATCAGATCAGGACTATTTCCATTTCTCTTTTGATTAATACATTCTTTGAGTTCCTTCTTTCTTCAGCTATAATGACCTCCCAAGATGAACACTTGCCGAGTTATTGCCTTGCCAAAAAGAGAACTCATTTGAATTGCTAATTGGCTTACTGAGTTAGTGACTTGAAACCAATTGCTATTTGCGTACTGGAGTAGGATCTCGGATCCACCGCCAACAATTCCACCAAACTCGGAATTGGTTCTGTTTTCGGTTTTGACAGGCTACTGGTAGGTCATCATGAGGCGCCGTTTTGACTTCCATAAATTTTCGTAAATATCTTAATTAAACCTTTACTATTACTTTCAACCTTGTTTAAAAGGTAACTTCACCTCTCCTTTCCTTCTCTTCTTTGCTTATTATGCCGAGACGCTATATTGAGATGGAAAAAATAGAATTGAATCGGGTCTTGAATCCGATACTGAGGGTTCTTACTCTGATTCTTCCGGGTATTCTGGAGATATTGGTAATGAGGAGGCGAATCACTTGGTTGGAATTTCTGGTGCCAAGTTGAATCCTTTAAAGGATTCGAAAGACGACATCATAGTTCTTGTATCTTATCTGTCATGCCTATTCCGAGTCGGGACCTTAATAATCTGGAGATATGGCATAATTCACTTGTTGTTGGTATTTTCGTGATTACTCGCAAGAAACTAGAGTAAGCTTTTAGTGTGTGCCTGCTTCTTAAGAATGTCAATTTCTTAATCCTGAATGCGGATGATAGACTATGGTATCCTCTGGACGACATTGTGGCTATCTACGACTGGTGGTTTACGGAAGCCAATATGTGGCTTCCCATTCCTGATATTCTTCTGAAATATTGCTCAGCTCAGAAAATCATTATGTCTCAACTCGTATGTTCTGGGATAATGAACATCCTCAGTTCTCTGATCCTTGGGAGAGAATTTGGAGTTGAAGTTACAATTCGGTTGTTCGAGGATATGACAGTCTTCTGTTCGAGTACACCTCTGAAGGGCTACACAACACCTTCGCTGTTAGTTCTTATTTTGCTTAAAATTCTGAATACCTATCCTTAAGAAGGACTCTTCGGAATACAATAGGAATAACCTACTTCGAGATGCCCAACGTTATGGACAATCTTGATGTTGCCCTCGATGAAGAGCTTTCTCAACTGGCTGAAGCTAAAAAACATCCGGTTAAGGGGTGATTTCCCTCAGTCGTCTAGACCTGTGGGCGATGTTCATCTTTATGAAGTCAATACCGAGATAGTCGATCTCGGTGCTAACCCAGCTTCTGCCTCAATCATTGTAGTTGATCTTGACTCGGCAGAAACTGTTAAAGGTTTTGAGGTGGCTCCTTCTTCAAAGATAAATGCCCTTTTGATAAAAAAAGAAATCTGGCGATTAAGCATATAACTCGACCAAGGATCTGGTCTCGAAAGAGAAAAAGTCAACGACAACAATTTCTCAACATGACCTCGCGAAGTCAAGTAAATTAGTCAAGATATCTTTTGCTAAGCGTTTGGGCGATGTAGTGATTTGTCATTGCTCAAGTGTTATGATTGTTGCTCTTGCCATCACCGAGAAGGTGAGCAAGAAACATAAGGGCCTTGAAGACCTTACTCCTGAGATGCCCTTGACCAAAAAGGTAAAAGCCTTTGAAAACTTCAAGTTTAAGCAGCTTTCACGTTGTTGTCTCCCATCAAAATATTTGGGATGGCTTGCGCTGACCTTATGCATCACATCAGGAATACACTCTGTTGCCTCCCCGACCAGCTGGCAAATCGGAAGTAGTATGAGGAAACCATCATGATTATGCTCAAGGTACAACTCTTCACATGTCTATATTTAGGTTTTAACCATTCTGAGTTCTTAGTTTTAACTTTCTTCATTTTATTTATAGCTTGTTGCCCACATGAAATTTATTTTTCTTGATCGTGAAAGATCTCGAGCTTCTTTGGATAACACTCCCCGGAAGCAGGCCGACTTGACTAACCGTGCCGACAAATCTCATATTGAAGCTATTGAGACTACGACCTCTCTAAAGAAGGTGGAGTGAGAACTCGCCAAGGTGAAGGTTGAGCTGCTGGTCGAGAAGCCTTCCA
Source organism: Lepidium sativum (assembly GCA_023374145.1). Classification (NCBI taxonomy): domain Eukaryota; kingdom Viridiplantae; phylum Streptophyta; class Magnoliopsida; order Brassicales; family Brassicaceae; genus Lepidium; species Lepidium sativum. The sequence continues at coordinate 17,895 of JAKUCM010002562.1, read as the reverse complement.
AGCAAGCTGAAGAGATTGCTTTTACAAATGATAACTTAGAGGGCACCAAGGAGGATCAACATGTTGCTTTCAAGGCCACCGAGAAGGCTATCACCCCTATTTTGTTGCTTCACACAAATTTGGACGAAATCAAAAGTGAATTTGATTCTTGTTTACAAGACGCCATTGTGTTGGGAATGCTTAAAGCTTTCCAAACGTTATCAAGTCAATTGTTTGGTCGCTTTGGAAGAATGGCCGCTCGGGTTAAATGATCTAGATATAAAACTCTATTCTCAGCTAAAGTATGTCCATTATTTGGATGTGGACAATGTGATTCGGTCACTCGAACAGCGTAAGATTGTTTATACCCGATGTGTTTGTCAACATGGCTACATGGAAGCTTCGTGGATCCTGGGAAATTGTGGAGAAAGAAACGATTACAACTCTTCTACCTGATGACTGTGATTGTTCCAACTTTTGAGGTCGGCTAATGTTCATATCAGGGGTGAAGTTGCCTTAACCTTGAGAGAAGTTATGATTTTAATAAGGGGTTTCAATGTATACGGTACAAATGATGATATCATTTCTTCCAAAGGTCGTCAAGACGGGGGAGAGATGAGGAAGGTGAGCATGTTGGCGTGATGAACGTTTAGACATTGAAGAATAAGCTACTAGTGTTTTGGTATTTTGTTTTTATCAACTAGTCCGCCTGTTCGGACTATGTTTATTTTCCCTTTTTTTTTGAACAAAGCTAGATTTGATCCAACTTTGGCCTTCTTACAAAGAATTTAATATTATTTCTCTTTAAATCTATTAAGCTTACTTTTTTGATAATGTTTTGATGATTACGAGAAACTGAATTTTGCAAGAAACTAGTCTCAACTTAAGGGGTTTGAGACTCGGCTATATTATTTACGAGAATTCATTCTCGACAAGGTTTTAGGACTTGGCTTTAAATAGAGAGAGTTTTTAGACTCAGAGAGAATTTAAGACTCGACAAAAATGAGCATGAATTAGAAAATGTTGAGATTTAAAACTCGGCTTACTTTAAGATTTTACTTAATTCGTGCGATTTTTTCTGACTTGGCTTAAATGAGCGAAAATTAGGACTCGGTGAGATTTAAGACTCGACATACTTTATGACTCTGCTTAAATCATATGAGGTTTAATGACTTGGCTAAAACGAGCAAGGATTAAGACTTGGTGAGATTTTAGGACTCGACTTTGAGAGTAGGGTCTCGGTTATTGTTAAGATTTGAAGACTCGAAATAAATTTTGGGAGCTAACGTTTTGACTCGGCTTATTTGAGAGTAGGGTCTCGCCCAATTTATAGATGGTATATATCATATTTTTTGTGTGCAAAGCATGACATAGATTTTATAGTATAGTTGCACTCTAGGGCTACCTATATCTTCGTATGGCGAAATAGCATGTCGTTAATAATAATATCGCTTGAGGTTGATGGAATTCTAACTTTGTGGTATTTTTTTATCTTTCATTGTATCAAGTTCATATACTCCAAGCTTCACAACTTTGCATATGATGTTTCTCCGCATTAACGCAGTTCCCCCGCATTCGCTTCATTGGTGTTTTCAGAAACATTTTGGAGAACGAGATCACCTTCCATGAAATGCCAACTTTGGAATTTTTGTTGTAGTACTTAGCAACTATCTGTTGGTAATTTTCTACTTAGAGTAGTGCATTATCACAAGTTAATTCTAATTTGTCCTGCTCATTTATCATTGCTTCCCCATTAGAATCATCGCGTGTTAGGAACTCAGTTCTTCATTAAGTCGGTAGTTTCGCTTTGGCAGGAGCAAGTGCTTCCATTCCGAGAAATGAGTTTTCTCTGTAGATCTCCTTAGAGTCGTTCAATGAGACCAAAGTACTTCGTCTAACTCGTCTTCGCAACATACTTTCTTTTCCCTCAGACGTTTCTTCAAAGCGTTCAAGATTTGATTGTTTGTAGTTTCGGCTTAACCGTTTTGTTGCATGTTACGTGGTGTTGATTTACTGACTCGTATATTCCATTTTATGCAATGTTTTCAAATTATATTGAGATGAATTTAGATCCATTATATGTTATAATCTTATATGGTAAACCACATCGGTAGATAAAATATTCTTCCATACAAATTTTACAACATCTTTGATCCCTTTAGTAAAATAATTTATCGCAACGAGCATAAAATGCTTTTACCGAGATGAAGGTAAATGTTCAATTATGTCCAATTCGCATCTCATCAGTGGGTATATCATTGATGAGGTTGTCAATTCTTCTGTTGGAGCGTGGATTAGCGGTGTGTGTCGTTGACACATCTCATACTTTACGAAATTCTTCTCACAATCTTGCACCATAGTCGGCTAAAAGTATGCATTTGTCCGAATGGTTACTGCTAGTGCCTTCGTACATTTCTTGCATTACTCTTTACGGCTCATCTCCGTGGATACAACGAAGTAGAACCCCACTAACGCTTCTACAATATGAATTTTCGTTTATGAACATAATGCGCACACTTTGCCTTGAGGCTCGTGTGTCCATTTATCTTCTAGGGTCTCTCATCCATTATGTATGCCACTATTTCATTTCTCCATTCAATAGCTTTCTCGACAAGTAAGATAGATTGTCCTGATGTTTCACTTATTATCCATATTTCGATAAAAAATCTCCCTTTGATAGCTATATACTCAGCGCGTTGATATTTTATCTCGGGTTATTCGTCCGTGGACCAGATATGTTGTTGATGCAAATGTTGCCAAAGCAACAGTTGATGTGTTCTTGGCACAGAGAATCTTGTTTATGTTGAACTTTAAACCACGAGTTAAGTCCTTAAAGACTTTCACGTAAACTTCCTTTCTCTCATTCTGGGTATCATATCCTCCATTGGCTTTTTTAACTACGAGTTGGGAATCGCAGTAACACTCTATCTGAATTGCTCTAAATTCTTTTGAAAGTCGGATTCGAGCAGTTAGACCTTCATACTCAGCTTCATTAATGAATGCTTTAAAACATGCCCATTCGGAGTGTCGAGAAGAATTCTGACACTAAACTGTGTTGTGAAGCTGAACCATTTACATAGAGTTTTCATAAAAAGTTGTAGTTCAGTTCATTTGCATTTAGCTCAAGGGTCAGCTTGATTAAGAAGTCGGCTAACAAATGTGCTTTGGTGTTTATTCTTCCTTTGTACTCAATATCGTACGCGGAAGTTTAATTATCCACTTGGTTAATCTACCATACTGATTTGGGCTATGCAATATTGTTTGTAATGGATGAATAGTGAGGAAGAAGATTGTATGTGACTGAAAATAAGGCGTAATTTTCTAGCCGAGATAACAACCACTAAGGTGAGATAGAGATATAACGGTTGCCTTATTCTGGCTTGGCCAATTTTGCCGGATTCAACTTCATGTGGTACTCTTTCAATGTTTTGAAGCATTGAGCTAAATGATCAACATGGTCTTCAACTTTCCTTGACTTGACCATCATATCATCAATGTATACTTCTATCCTTTGGCCGAGCTGATCAAGGATCATTTTGGTAACGAGGTGCTGCTACATTGCTCCTGCATTTTTTAGTCTCAAAGGCATTACTTTGTAACAACTTGTTTATTCTAATAAATCGACTACATTTCTTAGTCGGGATGCAATGATCTAATTATATCCTAAGAAAATATACATAAACGATGACAACTCGTTTCATATTGTGGCTTTGAAGACTCGGTCTATACTTGGTAGAGGGAAGCTATCCTTTGGACATGTCTTGTTCAAGTTAGTAAAATCAACGCAGACTCGCCATTAACCATTTTTCTTTGGGACCACAATCGTTTGCTAGTCATTCTGAATATTGCAGTTTGGCAATTGAATCTGCTTATGTCAATTTTTTTAACTTATCATTTACAGCTTTTGCTCGCTCTGGACCCAGTTTTATGTGATTCTGCTTGATTGGCTTGTATTTACCTTTAGTTTGTGACTTGCTACTCCTAGATCGATACCGAACATATCTAGACTAAGCAAAGGTCTTGACATTTTGCTCCAAGACTCGAATTAGACGCTAATATGTTTTTCCATGTTTGTACCAATGTTAACAAATTTGGTGAGGTCCGTGACATCAATGTTTACGAGTTTAACTGTAAAAGAATGAGGCTTCTCAAGCTCTGGTGGTTCCGATATGGCCTTGCTACCGATGAATGTCATGATCATGCATATTTTTATTACGGTGTTTGAACTCGGCTATGAAGCATGTTCTCGACATCTTTTGATCTTCGTGAAGGGTATAGATCTTTTTCTCGGTTGGTATCTTGACGTAGTGATGGTAGCTTGATGGAATATCCCTCTTGGAGTGTATCGAGGGACTTCCAAGAATGATGTTATAGATCGTAGGCTTGTTGATCACTAAGAACTTGATCCATCTTGTCATTCCTGTGATTGAGATCGACAACATGACGGTTTCTACATCGTTTATCGAACTTCCATCAAAAGTGGGTAGAATCTTATCGACTCACTTCAACCTGACTTCTGGAAGTGCAATTTTGTCTAGTGTTTATTTGAAGATCAAATCTATTGAACTTCCTGTGTCTATGAAAATCTGTGATACATTACAACCAACGAATCAAAGCTTAAACACTAAGGGTCGTTGTGCGGGAAAGCTAGACCACTCAAATCTCTTTATGTGAAGATGACTTTAGTATTTTTTGTTTGATGAAGTTTATCCTCAGGGCCAAACTTATTACTGATCGTGGCTACAACCTTTCACTTATGCTTTTTAATTGATCAGAACATATCGTCGCAAGATTGCATTCTACCCATAGTGATGTGTACGTATGTTCAAGTTTGTTACAACTCGGGAAGAATAATTTTGTTTCATGCTCTTATCCATTTTCTTGGTGTTTTCTTGATCTTCCGAGTTCCGAATCGCATCTCGTAGTTCTGCTTATTTCCTTTTTTAGCTTGGAATTGATGTGTTTTATCTTCGGATACGCTAACTTATTTTTTTTTGAATTTTTGAGCTAAGAGCACTTGTATTTGGTTACACTTGGTAGTTGGATGTCCAGCTCCGTTATGGAATGCACAAAATTCTTCACGGTTGTAGGTATTATTCCATTTTTGTCCCAAGATGTTTTGCCTTGCCTAGTTGCACTACCGACTTGGAAAGCTGTATTCATTCATCATTTTGCCATTTTTGTAATGCCGCCTTGGCTTCTGGTTTTCTCCAGACTTTCGAGGTTTTCTGGATCATGGATAATATATTATGCTCTTCCTTGTATTCAGCCTGCCGAGATGCTTGACATTGGGCATCTGATACCATAGTTGGTCCGTTGACAAAGAGATATCTCTGAAGGTTTTGATAGCGATGTCATCACTAACTTTTCCTTTAGTCATAATTTTCCTGAAACAGTTGAGATACAACTTTAAGGTTTTGTCGCTTCCTTGCCTTAGCGAGTGTATGTCCAATGCCGAAGTATCTTGATTAACAAAGATAGAATACTGCTTCATGAACAATCTAACTAGTTAGTTGAAGATTGCTATTGATCTGACTTGTAATTTGGTTAACCAAACGAGTGCATCCCGAGTTAGATATTTCGCAAAGAGTCGGCATTACGCGAAATCTTCCTAGTCAAGAATATAACTGCTGCCTCTCATCTTGACGTTGAAGACGCTTATGAATTCCAAAGGGTAAGTTGTCATGTCGTACGAAGGACAACATAGTATTGGCCCACGACTTACCGAACATACCTCATTGATCATACCAAAGACGGTTGTGGCGTTTATCGTCGTTGGAAGTTGCTTGGGCATCTGGTGTAAACATGGCCCTCGTGCGTTTGTTACGTGAGAACTTAGCGTACCTTCGATCGAATTTCTATGCACACTGAAGAGTGCATCTGCCGGTCTTCTATTAATAGGTGCGTGCTGATGTGTGTCGTACATCTTTGGCTCTTTGCTCAAGTCAATCAAGGCGTTCATTACGTCTTTGCTATGCAGTCTCTATTTTCTGTAGCATTTTTTGCATCATGATGGTCAATGATGGAGGTTCACTTAGAGGCCATGGCAGAACTCCCGAGTTTGTATGTTTCTTTCGTTGCTTTTCTCGCTTTTGGTTAGGATTTCTGTTATGAGGCTGACCAATCGGGTCTCGAGACTGACCAATGGCCAGCTTTTCAAGCGAGTTTCTTCTAGAATGCTCCTAAAAATTTTCCTCTTTGCTGCTGCATCAAGAAATCCTTCGATGTTTTCCCCACAGACGGCGCCAATTGTTTGAGTAGGATCTAGCACTTAGGTTTTAGATCCAACTCTTTAATTAAAGAGGGAAGACGAGTAATGACTAGATTTTAACTAGTAACAAAGAGAAAGAACAAATTATATAAATTCTGAATTGCTTTGTATTGCTTGTGTGTAAGTTCCAAAAACGTGGTCTCTTTGTGGAGGCCTTTCTCCTTATTTATAGTGTATAGCGTCAGTTACAACCTACTTAAAATAGGAGATATTACATTCATTTTAGATTTGAGATTATCTTAAAAGATTTTTGCAAGATTATCGGGAATATTTTGAATCATATTAGGAATATTTGTATTTCTCTTTCGATTAATACATATGTCGAGTTCCTTCCTTCTTTGCTATAATGACCTGTTGAGAAGAACATTTGCCGATTTATTGCCTTGCCGAGAAGATAACTCTCTTAAATTGCTAGCTAACTTGTCGAGTTGATGACTTGAAGCTAATCTATTTGTGGACTGAAATAGGATCTCCGATCCACCTCCAACAATCAGTTATGAAAAAACAAGACTAGTTTATAACAAAGTTCTTCATGAATTGTTTTGTGAATAATGTATACATGCTTATATAGAAAGACAAGATGATTTTATCACCTCATTATGAGTCTTCAGTCTTCAGCTTTGCTTCCATCCTAAGAGTGACCTAATAAGGTAGCAAAAAAAAAAACTATAAGAAGTATTATACATAGCTTCTATAGTTAATTATAACTTGAAAATAGCAAGCCAAAGTTTCAAAAAAGGAATATAAGTAGTTGAAAAACAAAGTAAGTATGAAATTAAAGAGATAAACAAGAAATCAAGAGAAAGCAAACAAAAGCTTGCAAGGAACCAAGGACATAAACAATCATGTAAGCAAGGAAATAAATTATCATGGAACCAAAGAATCAAGCATGAAGAACCAAACCAAGGAAACAAGCATTAAATCATGGAAAGAAACAAGTATGGAACCAAAGAAAGAAACAAGCACGGAAGCAAGGAAACAAGCATGGAACCAAACAAAGGAAACAAACATGGAATGAAACCAAGAAAACAAACATGGAGCCAAAGAAATAATCAAACATGGAACTAAGGAAGGAAATAATTAAGAAACTAAGAAACAAACACGGAGCCAAAGAAAGAATCAAGCATGGAACCAAGGGAAAAACAAGCATGTGATATAAACATTTTTAGCATGCATTAGGAGTCTTACTAGTTATTTTAAAAATACATTTCTATTGCATTTTCATCATTTTTAGAGTCCAAATAGCTCAATTCATATGCATTAGCATATATATATTGCATTTAAGGAGATATCAAGTAGTAGAGCATATAAACAGACAAGCAGTAGCTAAGGGAGTCACAGAAGTTGAAGAGTTACAGAAGTTGAAGAGTCATAGAAGCTGAAGAGTCACAGAAGGCTCTCGGTGAACTCGAGCCAATGTTGAGTCTGAAGATCGAGCTTGGAAGAGCCAACACACACCCTGGGTGTGATCGAGTCTACACACACCCTGGGCGTAATCGAGCCAAAAGTCACATTGGACGTCAGCTCGAGGTATAATCAACGTTGGACGCCAACTCACGCAGGGTCATAACTCTAGTACCAGCTCATTGCCAGCTCAAGTGTCAGCTCTGAGTCAGCCGGGGTGCCAGCTCGAGTGTCAGCTCAAAATCAAGGTCGAACTCATAGGAAGCTATAGATAGAGTCAAAGGAGCTGCATATCGAGTTGGTCATGCTCTAGGCTTTAAACTTACTACTCGTGGTCCTTTTCAATATTTGGACCTCACTGAAGTTAAAGTCCACTGCACGCTGATTCTCATAATGGGTCAAATTGATCTAGGGTTTTGCTAAGAGCTAAGTATAAATGCTCTTACATGTTGCAAAAACGGGGAACCTGCCAGTTTTTACAATTGATTTTCTTGGAAACTTAGAGCTTTGTAATTGAACACAACCTTCTGATTTCGAGTTTACGTTTTATTCAATTTAGTTTTATGTTCAACGTTGATTTCATACCTTGTTCGGATTCTTTATTTATGCAATCGAATTTTGACTTCATGCTTGTTGTTAAATTAATGAATTCTGAGTAGTCACCTAGGTTTCATGAGGATGAGTTAGGTCTGCGTGGTGCTTAAAGTCTTTTCTGATTTGGTGTTATCATCACTAGCTTCATTATGATCAACTGGGGCTTGTTCTGAGACGCTCTAGCACCGATGGGTGTTTGGTAGAGCGTCTGACTGAATCACTTCAGAGATTCACATGCTCAGCTCGAGGGAGCGAATGTCTGAAGTGTGAATTGGCGCTACGCGAGTTGATCGTTCATTCCGACCAGATTATCAAACGCCTATGGCGATAGGGTATGTTAGTAGTCTATTCAAGTTTGTTTACCACGGGGGTGGACTCATTACTTGTGTTCTCGTCGCCTAGAGATTAGCTCTATTGAATGATATCAAGCGCCTAGTAAGAGTCACGTTGACCCATGAAACTCACTCCTGAGAATCCTGTCTTCTCACCCAACGTTAATTTTAGTTAATACTCTGTTGTTAGGCGCTTCGTTTAAATTCTAGACTTTTATCACTTGCTTTTTAACGAATGATATAGGTTGTTAGATAAACGACACTTGGATTGGCTTGGATTAGAATAGTTAACTGCATCATGATTGATAATTACATTCCTAGTTGGATTGACACCTATTATACTACAATGACATCTGAGAATAGTAGGATTTGACAATAGAGAAAAAACTTGTTATCAAATTGGCGCTGTTGCCAAATGGGTCTTTGCTAGTTACAATTAGGATTGTTAACTTTTTAAGCTCAAGTTCATTCTAGTTCTCGTTACATACTCACTTGTGGTACTGTGTTTTGTGTTCTGTTTCAGGTGATATCAACCTCAAGTATGTCTACTTGATCCTACTTCTCAATTTATGCAGACACATTCACAAGAAAATCAGAATCTTCTCGAGGCTCTTGACAACATTAACCAACTACCACGCGAGTTAAGAGCGCAGAGAAACCAAGTCCACAGGACACTTACAGAGCGTGTGAGAATGAACGCAGACACATAATCGAACACACACGTCCCTCTTGTGGACCAACCTCAACAGAGGAAGCCCCGAATAATCATAGCTGGAGATGCACCAAGCACTAACACTCAGAGACGTGGGATTGTTCTTCCAGCCATATCGAACAACAATTTCGAGATCAAGAGCAGTCTCGTCTCTCTGATCCAAAACAGGCAGTTTCATGGTCTACCTTCTGAAGATCCGTTTTACCACTTGGGCGAATTTGGTCTAACATCTGGAGGCTATTGGATACTGCCAGCCATTGAAATTTCCTTAATCAAGACGTCACTGAAGGTTGGCAGCTAGTGGAGAATATGGCACATGCAGATTGGCAGTATAGTGAGGATTACGACATAACGATTAGAAGTACAATGGATAGAGACACAGTCAGTAGGAAGGAGGTCAAGGCCCTGAACGTGAAGTTGGAAAAAATTTACAGGTTGCTCCAAGTACAATAGAAACATGTCTACTTCATGACTAGAGACAAACATATTCATGACGAGGAGGATGATTAGGTTGAGGAGATTAGTTATTTGCAGAATCAGGGAGTTGGTACAAGCAATACAACAACTACAAGCAACATCCAAGCCTATCATACAGAAGCAACAACCTGGCAAATCCCCAAGACCAGATTTACTCACCCAAACCCCTACACGCGCAGTCGAATGTGTTTGTCCCAAAGCAGCAATATCACAAGAGTTACCAGCCATCTGCAAACATACCACCTGGGTATGAAGCACACGCCCCACCAACCACTACACAACCACTAGAAGTTTTGAACCTACTCCAAGAGATCTTGAAGGGACATAAAGTGTCTGCAGCCAATGTCACGCAAAAGTTTGTGATCTCACGTGCAAGTTTGAGATACTAAACGTAAGACTCCGGTACATGGAGAGTTAACAAGCATCATCTTCTAGTGTGAAGACAACATGCCAAATTCCAGGGAAAGCAGTTCCCAACCTAAAAGAGTATCACACAAATGCCATCACTCTGAGAAGTGGACGCGAGCTACTGATTCGAGCAGAGAGTCCAAAGGATACTGAGGACAATAAGGTTCAGGAGGGGGAGGATTTTCTCATCAAGGATCAGAAAATAATTTTCACTGCAAACCAGCCACTCGAGACAGAGACTCGACCTGGAGCTATTTCTAAGCCACAGTGTGCTGAAAAACCCACACCTAAAGATAAGCTCGACACAACCAACCAAGTTGAACCCAGACCCAACACTCAAAACGCTCATCCACCTACAGGAACCCCAGAGAGGAATAAACCATTTTTTCTTCTACCATATAAACCCCAATTACCCTTTCCCCAAAGGTTCAAGAAAGAGCTTAATGAGAAGTACAAGGCGCTCTTCGATAAGCAAATGAAAGACATTGAGGTGAAGATTCCAATCTAGACGCTTTTATGCTAATGCCTTCATACCAGAAATTTTTGAAGGACGCAGTCAAGGAGTGAACTCAGGAAGTCGAGGGTCTGGTCGTACTGACACATAAAATTAACGCCATAATTCAAAGGAAAGTTGTTCCGAAAAAGCTTGGTGATCCTGGAACCTTTACAATCCCATGTTTGCTTGGAGCCTTATCATTCAGTAAGTGTCTCTGCGATCTAGGCGCCTCAATCAGTTTCATGCCGCTTTGAGTTGAAAAAAGGTTAGGCTTTGTTGATTACAAGTTCTGCAAAATCTCGTTGATTCTAGCAGATAGGTTAGTGAGAATCTCTCACGGCATCCTAGAAGACCTTCATGTGAAGGTGTGGGGGGGGGGGGGGGGGGGGGGGGGGGGGGGGGGGAGTTGAGATACAACGAATTTTGTTGTCTTGGAGATGGAAGAAGAATCTACGGACCCTCTATTATGGAAGACCTTTCTTGGCCACAACAGACGCGTTAATTGATGTTATGAATGGAATCCTCGAGCTGAATCTGGTTTAGAACTTAAAATGAAGTTCAACATCAATGATGCGATTAAGAAGCCAACAATCGAAGGTCAGAGGGTATAGTAGTGACTCTACACTCGAGTGTATCTGAGCCGGATTTTAAGACAGAAACTTGAGCTGCAAAGTGCTCGAATGTACTACGCCTGACGTTACTGATGATTGGTCTGAGCTCAAGGCACCAAAAGTAGAACTGAAACCACTTCCTGGAGGGCTAATGTACGCTTTTTTGGGCCCTAGTTCTACTTATCGTGTAATTATAAATGACGCCTTGAATGATGATGAATTGAGCATGCTTTTGACTGAGCTTAAACGTTTTAGAAAAGCCATAATATACATGCTTAAAGATATTAGAGGAATTTCCCCAAGTTTTTGCATGCATAGGAGAAGATGAATCTCATTCTAGTGTAGAGCCACAGAAGAGATTGAACCTGAACCCTAAAGAAGTGGCTAAAAAGAGATACATAAGTTGGTAGACTCTGATGTTATATATGTAATATCTAATAGTAAGTGGGGTTCGCCTGTGCATTGTGTTACTAAGAAAGGGGGTATTGCAGTGGTTAAGAATGATAAAGATGAACTAATACCCACTAGAACCATAACGTGGCAATAGAATGTGTAGAGACTATAGGAGGCTGAATTTATCTAGTAGAAAATACCATTTTCCTTTGCCGTTTATTGATCAGATGGTTGAAAGGTTGTCTGGTAAAAAGTACTACTGTTTCCTTCACGAGTATAGCAGGTTCTTTCAGATCCCTATACACCCGGATGATCTGAAAAAACTACTTTTACCTGCCCTTATGGCACTTTTGCTTACAAACGCATGCTGTTTGGGTTATTGTTACATTTAAGCGATGTATGACTTTTATTTTCTCTGATTTAATTGAGGATGTAGTCAAGGTGTTCATGGACGTCCGTCTATGGCTTTTCCTACTCCTCTTGTTTGTTAAATTTATGCAGGGTGCTTAGCAGGTGCGTGGAGACTAACCTTGTTCAAGAAAGGATAATGTTGGGGCATATGATATCTGAGAGGGGTACTGAGGTTGACAAAGCAAAGATTAAGGTCATGGATCAGCTGCAACCCACTAAGACAGTGAAGGATATTCGAAGTTTTATGGGTCACGCTGGATTTTATAAAAGATTTATCAAGGACTTCTTCAGAATTGCAAGGCCCCTGATGAGCTTATTATGCAAGGAGTTCGAGTTCATTTTCAACCTTGAGTGTATCGACGCGTTCCTTAAGATCAAAGAGGCGTTGATATCTACTCCATTATTCCAAGCTCCATATTGGGATCTCCCATTCGAGATCATGTGTGATGCAAGCGATTTTGCTGTTGGAGCAGTCCTCGGTCAGAGAAAGGAAAAGAAGTTGAATGTGATACACTATGCCAACATGACTCTAGACAACGCCCAAATCAAGTATGCCACCAAATAAAAGGAACTTCTTGCTGTAGTTTTTGAATTTTAAAAATTTAGATCGTACCTTGTGGGATCCAAGGTTATTATTCACACAGACCACACAACACTAAAATATCTCATGAAGAAAAAAGACGCTAAGCCCAAATTACTGAGATGGATACTGCTGCTGCAAGAGTTTGACTTGGAGATTATGGACAAACCTGGAGTGGAAAATGGAGTAGCGGATCACCTGTTGTGAATGATGATTGAGGACTCGACCACTACTTATGGGATGAACCCTACTTATAAAAGAAGGGAGTAGATGGTTTATTCAGAAGGTGTATAGCAGAAGAAGAGGTTCATGGTGTTTTGGAGCATTGTCATGAATCTGCTTACGGTGGGCATTTTGCCACATTCAAGATTGTTCAGAAGAATTTGCAATCAGGGCTATGGTGGCCGACTGTGTTTAGGGATACTCAGAATTTCATCTCCAAATGTGATCTGTGTCAGAGAATGATTAGTATCAGCAGAATGAACAAGATGCCATGGAACCCAATTCTAGAAGTTGAGATATTTGACTGCTGGGAATCGACTTCATGGAGCCATTCAATCTACCATCCCATGGGAATCGCTGCATTCTTGTCGCAATGGACTACGTCTCGAAGTGGGTAGAAGCTGTAGCAAGTCCGACTAATGATGCTAGGGTCATCATCAAGCTGTTCAAGAACATTATTTTCCCCAGATTTTGAGTATCTCGTGTTGTAATCAGTGATGGAGGCTACCACTTCATCAATAAAGTGTTTGAGAACCTGCTGAGGAAGAATAAAGTTAAGCATAAAGTAGATACGCCTTATCAAGGCTATTTTAGCTCGAGTTATTGGGGTGTCAAAACGTGATTGGGCAGTGAAGTTGGACGACTCTCTGTGGGCTTACAGAACGACTTTCAAGATCCCTATTGGAAGAACCTCCTTTCAGCTTATGTATGGAAAAGCATGTCATCTGCTTATGGAGATAGAGTACAAAGCACTGTGGGCTGCAAGGTTCATAAAATTTGATCTCCAAACTGCTCACTAGAAAAGGATCCTGAACTTTCATGAGTTGGAGGAAGACACACTTGAAGCTTACGAGAGCTCAAAAGTGTACAAGGAAAGGACTAAAGTCTTCCACGACAAGAAGATTTCACACAAGAAAATCACACCAGTCGACCAAGTGCTACTGTTCAACTCGAGGTTTGAGTTGTTTCCAGGGAAATTGAAGTGAAAATGGTCTGGTCCATTTCGAGTTAAAGAAGTTTTGCCTTACGAAGCTATCACTTTATTCAACGGGATGATGACAATTTTACTGTGAATGACCAGAGGGCTAAGCAGTATCGAGCTAATAAGACTATTCATGAGAGAACCTCAGTTTCTCTCGATGACCCAATTGAACCTTGAAATGGTGAAAGTCAAGCTCAGTGACTTTAAAACAAGCGCACTTGGGAGACAATCCCACGCATATCATTGAACATAATATAATTAAGCTTTTACAATTTTTAATTTTATCGCGTCTTTTAACATTTTATTTTCAGGACAACACTCGAGTCTAATCCTGAAAGAAAGCAACTCAAGCGCTGCACTCAAGCACAAGGACATCGTCAACGCTTGAGTCAAGTCATGTAACTCGAGCTCAATTGAGTCCGAACTCGATCAAGGTCGAGTTTTACTAAAAAAATCTAGCTCGATCGAGCTTGAGCCGTCACCGTCGAGCACCACTCGAGCACACTCGAGTTCAACTTCAAAATATATATATAATATATATATGTATAATAATAATAATAATTAAAAATTAAAAAATTTGCTTGAGCGCGGTAGATTTGCATATCATACTCAGTCGAGTCCGAACTCGAGCACGGTCGAGTCCCATTTTTTTGTCACGATCGAGCTCCTCTCGAGCTTCCCTTCCAGCCATCACGCACCACTTTCACCACACACTCGAGCTCAGCCTCCATTAAGGTACAATTGCTACACTCCTTTTGTATATAATATTGAATATTTCTTTATGTTTGTTTGTCCAGGATCCTTCGTCATGCTTTTATCCACACAAGTTTCTGTGTGATTTAAGTCTGGGGGAGGATTCTAGACATCATTTGATCACGTTTTCTTTGTTCTTATTTTTGATTTTCATGCATCCATACCTTACATTGCACTACACGTATGTCATAAAAAATTGTTAAACTTTCAAAAAACACAAAAACAGAGCGTCATGTAGTTTGCATCCATTTATGTTCGAGTTGATTTATGCATTGGGGGCTATGATGATTTCACCTTGAAAGCTTGCCAATTTTTGTGCTAAATTCACTGCCCTGAGTTAATGTTGTTTGTTGCTTACCATTCTATGTGAATTATAAGACTGCACCATGCTAGAAAAGTTTAATCTTTAGTTCAACGCTTTGCTGAATTTTGTTGTGATTAGACGCCACTTCTTACTAAATGATAACCTGAAATGAATCTTTAATTATCAAGTATATGCATTGAGTTTGAACTTGTGGATTACATAATACTCAGATTTTCTTTCACCATCGTGCATTCTAACGTGTTAATTCGAGTAGACTCCCACCTTATCCATTACCTCCTTTCGAGCCCTACGTTGTTTGTGTTTGACTATAAGGCTTTTTTACGGTTTAATCTTGGTGTAACGTGTTAGGTGAGTGTCGGCATGAACAAGGTTTCATGTAGTTTATGGTTCATGTTTTGGACCAGACTAGACGTAGATGGTGTATGGGTGTGGGAGGCTTATTTACTTTGGCTAAGAAAGGAATGAAGAAAATAATAAGAGCATATGTTAAAGAATCTAAGAGGAGAAAATGGGACAAAACGTAGGTATGTTTTAGTAAAGGTTTGTGGTGATTAAAATCTAAAGTTGGGTTCTAAGAAAGAAAAGATAGACATATGCTTACAATGTCTTGTAAAAAAAAAAGAATTAGCGTTGTAATGTGATACAAGCCAAAACCGCTAGAAGTGTTGAATTAAGTAACCCCTCCCTTTAGATTAGCTATGGAAAAGAAGTTTGGGAAGTTGATTCTATTGAGCGCTTAGTTGGATGAATGAGTTGCCGTTTTTGTTTTAAAGGGTATATATAAGCATCAATTTCTGGGTTTTAGAATGAATAGGTTGGAGGTCGAGTTGGGTGCACTGGGTATATGAGACATTGTTTCTGTATGCATCCGTTGGCATTCACTTTTAACCTTATACTAAAGCTTATTCCGTTCTCAGTGATCCCTGAGTAGATTTGACTAGCCATTACATTGAAGATATCACTTTTATCTCTTGAGCCATTCCCTTAGCCAAACGAGTATTTATGAGATGTATAACTTGATTCGCAGTTTAGAATTAATTGAATGTTAAAAGGAGTGGTTTATTTTAATGCATTTGTAGGTTGAGTTTGGGCTTAGATCGAATTATGCTTAGGATGGCTAACATTTTCAGAGTATGACATGTTCATTACTGCAGTTAAGAATATTAAAACAGGACACTGAGTTGTAGCATTCGAATCAGCTTGTTTTGGTTTTGAGTCACCGTTGAGCAACTTCTTCTCCAAATTTGTTTTTACGTGTTTTCTTGAGGACAAGCAAAGAATAAGTCTGGGGAGTTGATATACACGTTTTTAGCATGCACTAAGAGTCTCATTTGGTTATTTTAAGCATACATTTCTACTGTATTCTCATCATTTTTAGAGTCCAAATAGCTCAATGTATACGCATTAGCATATACATTGCATTCAAGGAGATTTCAGGTAGTGGAGCACATAAACAGAGCATTCAGGATAAGCAGTGGCTAAGGGAGTTGCAGAAGTTGAAGAGTCACAGAAGACTCTCGGTGTACTCGAGCCGAGGTCGAGTCTGAAGACCGAGCTTGGAAGAGCCAACACACAACCTGGGCGTGATCGAATCTACACACACCATGGGTGTAATCGAGCCAAAAGTCATGTTGGACGTTAGCTCGAGGTAGAATCAATGCTGGACGCCAACTCGAGGTGGATGTCACGCAAGGTCAGAACTCGAGTGCTAGCTCTATGTCAGCTCGAGTGTCAGCTCTGAGTCAGCTCGAGTGCCAACTCGAGGGTCAGCTCGAACTCAGGGTCGAACTCATAGGAAGCTAAATTGAGTCAAAGGAGATGCGGATCGAGTGGCTTCAAACTTTCTATTCGTGGGCCTTTTCAATATTTGGGCCTGACTGAAGTTGAAGTCCCCTGCATGCTGGTTCTCATAATGGGCCGAATTGATCTAGGGTTTTGCTAAGAGCTAATTTTAAATACTCTTACATGTTGCAAAAAATTGGGAACCCGCCAGTTCTTACAATTGATTTTCTTGCAAACTTAGAGTTTTGTAATTGAACGCAACCTTCTGATTTTGAGTTTACGTTTTATGCAATTTAGTTTTACGTTCAGCGTTGATTTCATACCTTGTTCGAGTTCTTTATTTATGCAATCGAATTTTGACTTCGTGCTTGTTGTTAAATTAATGAATTATGAGTAGTCACCTAGGGTTCATGAGGATGAGTTAGGTCTGCGTGGCACTTAGGTTTTCTAGGTCGCTTAAGGTTAGAGTTATTAAAGTCTTTTTCTGATTTGGTGTTATCATCACTAGCTTTATTCTTATCAACTGGAGCTTGTTCTGAGATGCTCTAGCACCGATGGGTGTTTGGTAGAGCGTCTGAATGAATCAGAGATTCACACGCTCAGCTCGAGGGATCGAATGTCTGAGGTGTGAATCGGTGCTAAGCGAGTTGATCGTTCATTCCGACTAGATTATCAAACGCCTATCGCGATATGGTCTGTTGGTAGTCTATTCGACTTTGTTTACCACAGAAGTGGACTCATTACTTGTGTTCTCTTCGCCTAGAGATTAGCTTTATTGAGTGATATCAATCGCCTAGTTAGCTTAGGAGTCACGTTAACCCATGAAACTCACTCCTCAGGATCCTGTTTTCTCACCCAATGTTAATTTTAATTAATACTCTCTTGTGAGGTGCTTCGTTTAAATTCTAGACTTTTATCACTTGCTTGTTTATTTTTATTTTAACGATTGATATAGGTTGTTTGATAAACCACACTTTGATTGGCTTGTATTAGAAAAGTTAAATGCATCCTGATTGATCATTACATTTCCAATTGGATTGACACCTATTATACTACAATGACATCTGAGTATAGTAGGATTTGACAATAAAGAAAAAACTTGTTATTAGCATGAAATCAAAGAAAGAAACATGAAAAAACAAACAAGCACATGAGGAAGCAAA
>JAKUCM010002561.1:0-22563 GCA_023374145.1 Lepidium sativum | reverse complement strand
CAGCTTGGCAATCCTTGACCTCTGGTCCGCGGTCCCAACGTGTTCTTCCTTTTAATTTGTTGCTCGACTTGGACGGCTAGATGTAGCATTTCTTCGAAGCCATTATATGTTTGGCGTTCTACTTTCCGAGTGATCCTCTCATTCATCCCATCAAGGAATTGGGCCATCAATGCTTCCTCAGTTTCTTCAAGTTGCAGTCGATTCCTTAAGTGTTCAAATTCTTCAAAATATTCTTCAACACCCTTTGTGCCTTGAGTGAGTCTCCTAAATCGCCTTTGCAGGTCGCGGCTGTAGTATTGAGGGATATAACACCTCCTCATAAGAGCTTTCATCGCGGCCCAAGTAGCTATAGGCCGCTCATAGTTTCTCCTTCGATCGTCTACATCCCGATCCCACCAAGTGAGGGCGTGATCGGTAAGTTGAGCCGCGGCGAAGGTCACTTGCCGCTGATCGGGGTAAGTATAGCAGGAGAAAACTTTGTCCATCCGACCTTCCCACTGGAGGTAGGCTTCTGGATCGACCTTGCCCGCGAATGTAGGCACGGACAGCTTGTAAGAAGGTCCAACTTGATTTGGACCCATAGGCCGAGGGTCATCACGCCGAGGGTTTCTCCGCCTCGGGAAATCTGGGTCTTCCTCGGTAGAGTAATCTTTGACCTGTCCTTGGTCGGTTGTACGACTCGCTGTTGCGCGTCCTTGCCTGCGGGAAAACAAAGCAAACAAAGTGGATAAGGTTGAAGACAAAAGGGAACGTTTTGAAATTCAAACGTGATTGGAGAGAGGGTGTGGTCAAAAGCAAAAAGGTGGTCAATGATTGGAGAGAGAAAACCCAAGCCGCCAATCAGAAAGCTAGGCGACAAACAACTTTGCCGCCGCAATCTCAGAAGGCGACACGTGGGTTCTAAGGCCACCACCAACGTTTTGACGCCAAAAGAAAACACCTTTTCCGAATCAAAAAGCAGAAAACACGAAATGAAAAGCAAAAACTCAAGAACACGAAGGCGAAGCTCTAATGAAACCCGGAAAATCTTTCAAAGAAAACCGAACAAAACCGCAGAAAAATCGCAAATAAATGGCAAGAGGTAAAGCCGAAACAAGGTTCCAGCTTTGCCAGCTCAAAGGCCAAAGAAACTACCAAAAAGGAGTGACCTTTTTCCACCGCTTCAACGAAGACGATGAACAAAAGCACTCAAACAAGGAAATATAAGCAAAAGAGTAAAAGAGATGGAGAGACACGACCGTGGGGGATCTTCAGCTCTGATACCAAAAACTGATGCGTCACGGAGGGATTCTGGGCTTAGCCATTCGTCGGAAAAGAAAGAGGGAAAGTTGCGGAACAATGAAAGAGCTTCTCGGACTTAGATCCGAGAGTTCTAAAGATGGATTCGAGGGAAACAGAGGGATAATGAGCCAAGAGGGATAGAGTGACGACACGTGAGGAATGACTCGCCTCACGATATGGTCGACTTAGCCGACGTGAACCCGGTTCAACGGCGGCTAAGGTTTTCGGTGCGAGTCTCACGCAGCGAGGGGTTGAAACAATTTTTCATTTAAAAGGAGGCTAACCTCAAAACGATATACAAGGGGCCTTTAAATAGGCAAACAAAAGAACGGAAGCCCTAGACACGTGGGCTAAAAGAAGGCGCGGCTAAAAGGTCCGTACAAAAGCATAACGGCTATAAACATAACGGCTAGAAACGGATAGGATGGACGCGGCAAGGAAAGTTGCGCGTCCATGCGCTAAGTGCCCGGCCTCATTAAAACCTCCCTTGGGAAACCACTTGGGACAAAACCAAGGTGAGGGAAAAGAGTATCCAGCTGCCTTAACGACTTAGGGTCTTCACCTTGAGATGGTGAAGACCGATCGGACAACCTCCATCGGGTCGCGGCTGAACTGGTCGCATGATCGAAGATCATGCGACTTCAGTCTTGCGTCTTTTGAGCAGCCCGTCTTTGACCTGGTTGTGATCCCTGGGTCAATACTCGGGGCACGGACTGAACTTGGTGTTCCGCGGTTGGGTCCTTCGGTAGTCTCTCTGTCCGCATTCGGTCCATTGGGTCGGGGCTCATTGGAAGGGTGATGAGCTCATCGACCCAACCGAAGGTCCCGATGGCTTCCAAACGGTATTCTAAATGGAAGCCATCGGGACCTGGGTCACCGTTTAGCAGAGCTTCGGAGTGTTTACTATGAGTTATATGTTGCTTCGGAATATAAGGTCACAAGGTTGGATTTGGAGGTGTACTAAGAGTTACAATAAACTATAAAAACAATAAAAAAAATAATTAGCTGATTTAGTTAAGATGGTATACCTTTATACTATACTACAATAATGAAAAGTGCAGAAGTTTGGCCTAAAAGATTAGCTTAGTGGCCGATTAAACTATATAGCTTATTAGCTTAGTTTCCGGTTATGGATTCGGTTTAAGCCTTATCTCATTTGTAAAAGAAGAAAAAGTTTAAATCAGAGTGACAAGTTGTTCTAAACAGAAGAAATAAGACAAACAGAATTTGATTGGTTTAGTCATGTTGAATCATATAATCAACACTTTGCTTAGAATCTGTATTTGTAGGAAAACAAAAGAATGTTTTTAACTAGGATTTGGTTAAGATATTCCATGGATAAAAACATTCCAATAACACCAAATTTAAAGAGTCTTTTTGAAGCATTTTAAACCTTCAAGACATAATGAACAAAAAAAAACAAAACAACTATAACTAACATCATTCACAGAAACCAAAAATAAAGTAAGGAGAGTTCAAGAAAAAAAATATAGTAAGTTCTTAAAGCCTAAGCTTTGGTTTTGTTTGATGCCTTCTTCTTCCTTGGCTTCTCTGCATTGCTACATTCACTAATTTCATTAAAGTCATGTATTCTACATAATGCAACAATTCATGACTTAATACAAAAACATGATATGATTTTTACTTACATTCGAACATTTTTGCCTTATCAACGAAGATATATAGTTTAGAAGTGATGGAATCACTTAGATGTTAATATTGTGCTTTTCGCCTCACCTACAAATCAAAAATACATAATTCTCCTTAAGTAAAGAATTTTGCAGATTTTTAAGAAACTAAAACCACAGAAAACCTTGAAAGTAGACACTGTGATTTCTCCATGAAATGGGAAACATTCCAAATGTGCTTTCAAATTTTGTCTATAAATAACAAAACACAAAATCAACAAACTGACATAAAAACGATTTCGTGTTATGAATAGAAATTTTACTCATTAAAAAAATCTTTTACCTTTTAATACAGAGAAATCATCATCTTAGTGAAGCACCAATGCTAAATTAGTCAGTACACTTGTTTCCACAAAGATACATTCTTCTGCCATAGTGATGGAGAATGTTAAAGAGAACGTCTTTGATATTTTTATTCGGTGAAGCTTAAACTTGTGATTTGAAAACAAACATCTATTTCTTGTAATAGTTTATTGAAGATTCTAGGATTTAATGGAAAAACGAGAAGACTGATAATAATTTTTAGTTTTCCTTCATTTTCCTTGTTTTTTTTTTTTTACAACAGCATAGAAATGAATATGAAACCAACAGATACTTCATTGATGATAGATAAATTCCCTGGCTCGACGTGCTAAAGAATCCGCTCTATGGTTGATCGACCTCAGAATAACTGACAAAGAAAAAACCAAGAAGTGAGAGCACAACCTTGCGTACACCTCCTCATAAGGACTAAAAGCCGGCCAGTCGTCAGGTTGATCTAGAACCGTACCGCCGTCTCGCAATCTGTCGAGACCTCCACTTCTGAGACTTGAATAGCCACCAAGGATTCCATTTCCCATAACACCACTTCCACCTCCACATGGGTGGCTGATAGACTCCGTGAAATAGCCTTGGCCCCTGTACGTTCACCACCCACTGAATCTGGGAAGCAATACCAACCTAAACCAAAATGTCTATTGGTATTCTTCCAGGACGCATCCACAAAGCATTTAAAGCCTGTGAACTGCAAATTAGTTGTGATCGGGTAAAAAAATATAGACTTTCTAACGAAAGTGTGAATACAGATTGATTCTCTAACATTTGAACTATCTAAATATGTCGATGACCATTCTGCATGACCCTCCATTGCACTACTTAATACCCTTCTGGGATCTACATGTTTACTAGCAAAACAGAAAGTATTTCTCGCTTTCCAAATCTGCCATAAAATCCAAGGAAACACCTACCAGTCTACCTTTATCATCATCATCCGGAACAAGTAATCCAGATGAGACCAAATAGACTACCAGTCTACCAAGAATAAAAGATACATCTCTAGGATCAAAATATTGACGGACCAATACCTCCTTCCATCTACTTGTATTTCTATCAATAAACTGATCAACCGTCATCTCAGGAAACAAATTCAGAGTCGACCAATATGCTGGCCGAGGGATCGTGTCTGGTATCCATGAATCATACCAAGCCTTTATTTTTTTACCATTACCAATTCTCTGAATGCAGCCCTGATCAACTAGGTGCTTCGCAGAGAACAAACTTCGCCACCCATATGAAGACATCGCCTTCATGGGAGCCTCTAATAAGCATTGGTCCTTATAGTATCGACCCTTCAGAACTTTTGCTAATAAAGAATCCGGATAATCCAAGAGTCGCCATATCTGTTTAGCCAACATAACAGTGTTAAAATCTTCCAAATTCCTAAAACCCAATCCCCCCATCGTTTTAGGTTTATATAACTCCCCCCATTTTCGCCAGTGTATTCCTTTATACAAACCCAAGCCGGCCCACCAAAAATTGGCAATGGCCGATATCAAAGTCTACACAACTCCCATAGGCAATGTATAACACGACATTACATATGTTGGTAAAGTTGTTAGAACCGACTTAATTAGCACCTCTTTTCCCGCTTTTGACAGAAATTCAGTGCACTAGTTACTAATACGTTCTTGCAACTTATCCCGAACAAAAGCAAAAACTTTTGTTTTTGCACCCCCTAGATTTTCCGGGAGACCTAAGTACGAACCCATACCTCCTAAAGTGGTGATCCCTAAAATCCTTTGAATCGCCACTCTTGTCAAATCAGGGACCATGTGTCCAAATTGAATAGAGGACTTTGCAAAGTTCATTTGTTGCCCAGATACTAATTCATACTCATGAAGAATATTTAGTATTTGTTTGGCTTCTTCTATCGATGCAAACAACATATGAGAAATAGCTGGACTTGATCGAGCTATAGATAATCTTAAAATTAAGTTACTTGCTCAGCCCCCTTGAGCTTACAAATTAACCATTCGGTATATAAAATAAAAATGTAAGGTGATAAATTTTGGAATTGGTGATCAAAGGCACAAAACCGAGTCGCGGAAGCAAAGAAATCCATGAAGAAATTGGAGAGAATTTAGAGAGAAGAAGAGAGAATTCTAGAGAGAGAAGAGAATAGAAAGAGAATCAAATTTTTTTTTGAAAAACTTGTCTCATTACACCAATGGAGTTCATACATATAAAAAAAACATAAGGGGAGAGAGAAATTGGATCACAAGAGAAAGAGGGGACCACACGGCGGGACTACTTTGGTCATGTCTTCCTTTTGACCGAAGACTTGACTCTTTCTGGGACCACAGCCTCTCCCGTGCCCACAATCCTTCGGGTACACTTCGTCTCCCGGATTGCCGCATTCAGCGACACTCGCGACCTGCCGCATTTGCACTACGGACAGCTCCCGTCCTGCTGCGCGCATCCTAGAGTTCTTTCGTCTTGCCACGCTCGCGTCTCGGAGTTCTCGCAACCCAGAGCGCTCGCGACCTCGGGCACTCGCGCCCTAGAAAGCTCACGACTGGAGCATACACGCCCTGGAGCGCTCTTGACCTGGAGCACTCGCGCTCTGGAGCGCTCATGACCAGAAGCGCCCACGTCCTTGATTCTTCGCGCCTTGGAGCACTCCCGACTTGGAGCACCCGCGTCCCGGATCACTTGCGCCTTGGAGCGCCCGCTCCCTCTCGCGTCCTCCGTCTCTCTACTCCATGTAAATTCTATACATATGAAACTCAATAGCACAATATGGTCACTAGGCGTCTTGGATGGGGGAAAGGAGTGGCCTAGTGAGTATGCTTGATCAATAATCCCCCTCAAGCTAAGCCGTAATGAATGAAGACTTAGCTTGGAGACCTCAAAGCATACACCTCGGTAAAAACCTTGGAGAGGGAAACCCAATGGGACAAAACCTCTTCCAAGGGAAAAAGAGCATGTATACTCCAAGGTCAGGGAACATGAGATCAAGTGTTACCAAGGCTCACAAGCCCAAGCTTATCATAGATGTATTGAAAAACCTTGGTACTTGCGGCCTTAGTAAATATGTCCGCCAGCTGGTCCCGACTCGGAGTGAAGCACGGAACCACCACACCTTCTTCTATCTGTTTCCGAACCTCGTGACAATCAACTTTGATGTGTCTGCATTCCACCACATTTTAGGACCATTATTTAGCATGTTTTGCATTCATACTTGCATTATTATCATTGTTTTAGGTTCCTTTTAGCATAATTTGCATTATTAGTGTCGGGCATTGCATACATTGCATAAAAGGGACTTTTAGGTACTTTTTGGAGCTTATCACGGAGTATTTCGGAGTACAAGAAGACCAATGAGGAATCGACTGGCCTAAGGTTGAAGTTCAAGATGCAAACTAGAAGATTTGTCACTCGAGTCTCCGACACTCGAGCATGACACTCGACCATCACTTGGTCGAGTGCCTTCACGGGCCAGAACTAAGACTTTGGACGAAGATTGAATCTTTGGGCTTCTCTGCGAAAAAGCCCCATCAAAAGCCCCTTTGTGCAAGCCCAATTGTCTTTTAGTTCTTTTTCTATTTTTTCTTTCTTAGGGAAATTTCCTTTTAACTTTTAAAAGGAAATTCCCATTTTTCTTTCAAGGGAATTTTTCCCTTTTTCTCTTTAAGTATTTTTCCTTTTTCTTTAAGATCTTTTGATCTATAAATTGTACTAGAATTTCAAGTTTCAATATACAATCTTTTCTAGCAATTTTCGAGTCTCATATTTTCACTAAGGCATTTACGATTTTTTTAGCTTTAAGTTTTATGCAATTGATTTTTGATTTTAAGTCTTTGTTTTATTTCATGAATTCTGAGTAAGTTAGTCTAGGGTTCTTGAGGAAAGGGTGAGATTAGGGGAAAACTTAGGGATTTCTAGATTTGTCTATGTTTAAATAAGGTCTTAGATCTCTTTAGTTTAAGTGTTCTTAAGGCTTGTTTCTTTCTGATCAATTGAAATTCGATCTCCTGGTGAATCCCCCCCCCCCCCCCCCCCCCCCGAGAGGCGTTTGGGGAATCACTTGAACATGCTTAAATTAAGATAGCATCTTCCTAGCTCAAGAGATTGATTGTCTAGGGTGTTATTAGGCTTTGTAAGGTCCATACTTAAGGCCTCTTGAATTTCCAATCGTTGGGCGAGAGTCAAGTCAGGTTGTCTTTTAGGAGAGGTCCCATTGCGCGAGAGCGAATGTGATTAGTTTGTGATTCCTTGCTTAGAGGTCATCTAAATAGGTTGATAGATAAGTCTAGAACCCCTAGGAATACCCTAATCATTGATCCTAATCCTCGAGAACCCGTTTTTCCCTTATTGAATTTTCGTGATTTTAATACTCTGCTTTAGGTTGAGATTTCGTGTTGCACTTTATCATTAGTTTCACTATAGCTTTACTTTTAATGCTCTATTTTTACATTCTAATACTTTGTTTCGTTTTTAGCATTTTGTTTTAAGATTTCATTGTCACTTAGGATAGATAACCACTCCCTAAAACCGAATTTGGCTTAGATTAGAATGAGTAGATTATATCTTGATTGCTAGTTTCAAGTTACTCTCCCATTGGATTGACACCATAATGTACTGCAATTGATTAAATAGACAGTTTGGTATTTGAGAAAACACCGCAAAAACTTGTTTATCAAATTGGCGCCGTTGCCGACTGGGATTAGTTAGCTACAATTAGGAAAATCACTTTTCTGAGACTAAGTTTAATTATACTATTATTCTAAACACCTTTCTGGTTTTTTCTTTGCTTTCAGGTACACTCGATCAACAAGCTCGACCAACACAACTCGAGCTCGTTGATTTTTCTCCTGTATCCAGAGAGCTCTAGCAGAACCCAGAAACACTCGATCACTACACTCGAGCACCACCTGCTCGAGTGTCATTTCTGACAACACAAATCACTTGCATGAATACCAGATCCCGTGGTAGTGAAGACCTCATTCCATACTCTGACAGAATAGACCGTTTGCCTCGTGAATACTTGCGAGAACAACGGAACAGATTGAACGAAGAATACACGGATCAGGTGAACATGGAAGAACAAGTACAAGCTACTGAACTAGGAACTCGTCCTAGGAGAGTTAGACACATTGGTGCCGGTGATGCTCCCAGTATCCACACTCAACGCCATGGAATTGTCCCACCAGCCATCGCCAACAACAACTTTGAGATTAAGAGTGGAATGATCTCCATGGTTCAGAACAGTAAATTTCATGGTTTACCTTCTGAGGACCCACTAGATCATCTTGATGAATTTGAAAGACTAACCAGTCTGACAAAAATAAACGGGGTTAGAGAGGATGCTCTGAAATTGCGATTGTTTCCTTTCTCTCTTGGAGACAAAGCACATCTATGGGAAAAACACTTGCCACAAGGATCTATCACATCATGGGACGCCTGCAAAGAAGCATTTCTAGGCAAATTCTTTTCCAATTCCAGAACTGCGAAACTTCGCAATTCCATCTCTGGTTTTAAGCAAAACCATTCAGAAACATTCTCTGAGGCTTGGGAACGATTCAAGATGTACCAATCGTAATGTCCTCATCATGGTTTCACTACTGAGTCCCTTCTCAGTACTCTCTACAGAGGCGTGATCCCCAAGATACGCATGTTGCTAGACACAGCCAGCAATGGGAATTTTCTGAATAAAGATGTCGATGATGGATGGGAATTAGTGGAGAATTTAGCTCAAGCAGACGGCCAATACAGTGAAGACTATGATCGAACTCCTAGAGGCGTAACAGATTCAGATATGGTTAGTAGAAAGGAGCTCAAAGCCATACAAGACAAACTAGACAAGCTACTTTCAGCTCACCATAAGTAAGTACACCATGTCAGTGAAACAGAACGGGTTGAAGAAGACGATGACGAGGTTGAAGAGGTCAATTTCGTACAGAACCAAAGCAACAATTTCAGACAATTCAACAGCTATAAACCCAACCCCAACCTATCCTACAGAAACACAAATGTGGCGAATCCAAACGACCAGGTGTACCCACCCAAACCACATCCGCAACCGCAACCAAAACCATTCATACCCAAACAACAGTACCAGCAAACACACCACCAACCACCTACTGGATACAACACCCAACCACCACAACAAACACCTGAAGTGATGGACATCTTGCAGCAGATACTAAAGGGACAGATGGCCAGCGCTTCCGTATTAACACAGAAATTTGCTGAAGTACATGCTAAGATCGATGCTTTACATAATGAACTCAACTGCAAATTTGAGACTCTCAATGCTCGTCTCAAATATGTGGAGAATCAACAAGGATCTTCATCAACAAACAAACAAACCGGACAGCTACCTGGAAAAGCTGTTCAAAATCCTAAGGAGTATCACGCCAACGCCATTACACTCCGTAGTGGCCGTGAATTGCTAATTCGTGCTGAACCGACAGAGAACACTGAGGACAGTGTCCTTCCAGAAGGGGAGGATGATTTGGTCGAAGAACAGACAGAAATCAGCACGAAAAAGCCGAAATCCTTGACACTCGACCAGCACGCTCGAGCACCACCTGCTCGAGTGTCCGAAGATCAGCCGAAACACACAACCGACATACAAAAAGACCCAAAGACGTTTTCTCCACCTCCTTTCAAACCGCAGCTTCCTTTTCCACAGAGATTCAAAAAGGATGTTGCAGACAAGTACAAAGCTCTCTTTGAAAAGCAGATGAGGGACGTTGAAGTGAAAATACCAATTCTAGACGCCTTTATGCTAATGCCCCCTTATCAAAAGTTTTTGAAAGACGCAGTCAAGGACAGAACACAAGATGTCGAAGGGATGGTTGTGTTAACTCATGAGGTCAGCGCTATTATACAAAGAAAGGTTGTGCCTAAGAAGCTCGATGATCCAAGAACATTCACGATTCCATGTTCGCTTGGACCTCTCACATTCAGGAGTTGCTTGTGTGATTTAGGGGCATCGATCAGCCTAATGCCTCTTACAGTCGCCAAACGATTAGGGTTCGATAGATACAAGTCTTGTAAAATATCCTTGGTACTAGCTGACAGATCGGTTAGGATTCCACATGGAATTCTAGAAGACTTACCAGTTCGGGTTGGAGGAGTAGAAATCCCCACGGATTTCGTTGTTCTAGATATGGGAGAAGAACCAAAGGACCCTTTGCTGTTTGGAAGACCCTTCTTAGCCACTGCAGGAGCTGTGATCAATGTGCCAAAAGGAGAAATCGAACTCAACCTTGGGAAAGATTTCAAGATGACTTTCAGCATCAGTGACATAATGAAAAAACCGACCATTGAGGGTCAACTGTTCGTGGTGCAAGAAATTGATGATCTTTCAAAGGACCTGTTTGGAGAATTGATGGAAAAAGACCACCTTGGTAATGCTTTGATAAAAGACGGTTGTGATGGATACATATACGAAGAAACAGAGGTCTACAAAGGATTGTTGGACTCTTGCAAGTCACTGAAAGGTGAAAAACAGTTCGAAACCTTACACTCGACCTCAACACTCGAGCACACCAAGCTCGACCATAACACTCGACCACACTAAGGTCGAGTGTCCGCTCGATGATGACTGGTCGGAACTCAAATCGCCGAAAGTGGAACTCAAACCACTCCCCTCCGGGCTCAGGTACGCATTTCTTGGATCTAACTCTACTTATCCAGTAATAGTAAATAATGCATTGAGTGATGATGAGTTAAACATGTTGCTTTCTGAATTAAGACGGTTTAGAAAAGCCTTAGGATACTCACTGTCTGACATTAGAGGGATCTCTCCCGATTTATGCACACATAGAATTCACCTTGAAAATGAATCTTATTCTAGCAGGGAACCTCAAAGGAGATTGAATCCGAATTTAAAGGAGGTCGTTAAAAAAGAAATTTTAAAACTGTTAGATGCTGATATAATATATCCTATTTCTGATAGTAAATGGGTGTCTCATGTGCATTGTGTGCCTAAAAAGGGAGAGGTCACTGTCATTAGAAATGAAAATGATGATTTGATTTCAACTAGAACCATTACAGGACATAGAATGTGCATTGATTTTAGGAAATTGAATTCTGCATCTAGAAAAGATCATTATCCTTTGCCATTCATCGACCAAATGCTTGAAAGGTTGGCTAATCATTCATATTATTGTTTCCTTGATGGATATAGTGGATTTTTCCAAATCCCTATACATCCAAATGATCAGGAAAAAATAACCTTTACTTGCCCTTATGGTACATTTGCATATAGGAGAATGCCATTTGGTCTTTGTAATGCACCTGCTACTTTTCAACGTTGCATGACTTCTATATTTTCGGATCTGATTGAGGAGATGGTCGAAGTGTTCATGGACGATTTCTCTGTCTATGGTTCTTCCTTCTCCTCTTGTTTGTCAAACTTGTGCAGGGTTCTATCTAGGTGCGTTGAGACGGATTTAGTGCTTAATTGGGAGAAATGCCACTTTATGGTGAAAGAAGGGATCGTTCTAGGTCATAAGATTTCTGAAAGGGGCATTGAAGTCGACAAAGCCAAGATAGAGGTTATGGTTCAGTTGCAACCGCCAAAAACTGTCAAGGTCATTAGGAGTTTCTTGGGACATGCATGATTCTATAGGCGGTTCATCAAAGACTTTTCGAAAACTGCTAGACCTTTGACTCGTCTCCTTTGTAAGGAGGCGGATTTCGTCTTTGACGAGGAATGCCTCAAGGCTTTTCTCGAAATTAAAGACGCCTTGATAACAGCACCAATAGTCCAAGCACCCGATTGGAATCTACCTTTTGAGATAATGTGTGATGCTAGTGACTATGCTGTTGGAGCAGTTCTGGGACAGAAGATAGATAAGAAACTGAATGTGATCTACTATGCTAGTAGAACACTAGACGAAACCCAGGTGAAATACGCCACCACGGAGAAGGAATTGCTTGCAGTTGTGTTCGCCTTTGAGAAATTCCGATCCTATCTGGTTGGATCAAAAGTTATTGTGCATACTGATCATGCAGCTCTAAGATACTTAATGAAAAAGAAGGATGCTAAGCCTAGACTGCTTAGATGGATTTTGTTGCTGCAAGAATTCGACATGGAGATAGTCGATAAATGATGTGTCTGCATTTTACCACATTTTAGGGCCATTATTTAGCATGTTTTGCATTCATACTTGCATTATTATCATAGTTTTAGGTTCTTTTAGGCATAATTTGCATACTTAGTGTTGGGCATTGCACACATTGCATAAAGGGTATTTTTAGGCACTTTTTGGAGCATTTCATGAAGAATTTCGGACTACAAGAAGACCAATGGAAAATCGGCTAGCCTAAAGTTGAAGTTCAGGATGTGATCTAGAAGATTTGGCATATACCAATGACACTCGAGCATGACACTCGACCACACTTGGTCGAGTGGATTTTCGGACCAGAACTAAGACTTCAGACGAAGATTGACTTCTTGGGCTTCTCTGCGAAAAAGGCTCATCAAGACCCATTTGTGCAAGCCCAACAACTATTTTAGACTTTTTCTATTTTCTTTCTTAAGGAAATTTCCTTTTCACTTTTTAAAGGAGTTTCCCATTTTTCTTTCTAGGGAATTTTCCCTTTTTCTCTTTAAGTATTTTTCCTTTTTCTTTAAGATCTTTTGATCTATAAATTGTACTAGAATTTCTACTTTCAATATACAATCTTTTCCAGCAAAATTTCGAGTTCTTTCTTTTAGCAATTTACGATTTTAAGTCTTAAGTTTATGCAATTGATTTTCGATTTTAAGTCTATGTTTTATTTCATGAATTCTGAGTAAGTTAGTCTAGGGTTCTTGAGGAAAGGGTGAGATTAGGGGAAAACTTAGGGATTTCTAGATTTGTCTATGTTTAAATAAGGTCTTAGATCTCTTTAGTTTAAGTGTTCTTAATGCTTGTTTCTTTCTGATCAATTGAAATTCGATCTCTTGGTGAATCCCCCCCGAGAGGCGTTTGGGGAATCACTTGAACATGCTTAAATTAAGATAGCATCTTCCTAGCTCAAGAGATTGATTGTCTAGGGTGTTATTAGGCTTTGTAAGGTCCATACTTAAGGCCTCTTGAATTTCCAATCGTTGGGCGAGAGTCAAGTCAGGTTGTCTTTTAGGAGAGGTCCCATTGCGCGAGAGCGAATGTGATTACTTTGTGATTCCTTGCTTAGAGGTCATCTAAATAGGTTGATAGATAAGTCTAGAACCCCTAGGAATACCCTAATCATTGATCCTAATCCTCGAGAACCCGTTTTTCCTCTATTGAATTTTCGTGATTTTAATACTCTGCTTTAGGTTGAGATTTCGTGTTGCACTTTATCATTAGTTTCGTTATTGCTTTACTTTTAATGCTCCGTTTTTACATTCTAATACTCTGTTTCGTTTTTAGCATTTTGTTTTAAGGATTTCATTGTCACCTAGGATAGATAAACCACTTGCTAAAACCGAATCTGGCTTAGATTAGAATAAGTAGATTATATCTTGATTGCTAGTTACTCTCCCATTGGATTGACACCATACTGTACTGCAATTGATTAAATAGACAGTTTGGTATTTGAGAAAACACCGCAAAAACATGTTTATCAAATTGGCGTCGTTGCCAACTGGGATTAGTTAGCTACAATTAGGAAAATCACTTTTCTGAGACTAAGTTTTATTATACTATTATTCTAAAAACGTTTCTGGTTTTCTCTTTGCTTTCAGGTACACTCGATCAACAAGCTCGACCAACACAACTCGAGCTCGTTGATTTTTCTTCTGTATCCGGAGAGCTCTAGCAGAACCAAGAAACACTCGATCACTACACTCGAGCACCACCTGCTCGAGTGTCATTTCAGACGAAACAATTCACTTGCATGAATACCAGATCCCGTGGTAGTGAAGACCTCATTCCATACTCTAACAGAATAGACCGTTTGCCTCGTGAATACTTGCGTGAACAACGGAACAGATTGAACCAAGAATACACGGATCAGGTGAACATGGAAGAACAAGTACAAGCTACTGAACTAGGAACTCGTCCTAGGAGAGTTAGACACATTGGTGCCGGTGATGCTCCCAGTATCCACACTCAACGCCATGGAATTGTCCCACCAGCCATCGCCAACAATAACTTTGAGATTAAGAGTGGAATGATCTCCAGGGTTCAGAACAGTAAATTTCATGGTTTACCTTCTGAGGACCCACTTGATCATCTTGATGAATTTGAAAGACTAACCAGTCTGACAAAAATAAACGGGGTTAGTGAGGATGCTCTGAAATTGCGATTGTTTCCTTTCTCTCTTAGAGACAAAGCACATCTATGGGAAAAACACTTGCCACAAGGATCTATCACATCATTGGACGCCTGCAAAAAAGCATTTCTAGGCAAATTCTTTTCAAATTCCAGAACTGCGAAACTTCGCAATTCCATCTCTGGTTTTAAGCAAAACCATTCAGAAACATTCTCTGAGGCTTGGGAACGATTCAAGATGTACCAATCGCAATGTCCTCATCACGGTTTCACTACTGAGTCCCTTCTCAGTACTCTCTATAGAGGCGTGATCCCAAAGATACGCATGTTGCTAGATACAGCCAGCAATGGGAATTTTCTGAATAAAGATGTCGATGATGGATGGGAATTAGTGGAGAATTTAGCTCAAGCAGACGGCCAATACAGTGAAGACTATGATCGAACTCCCAGAGGCGTAACAGATTCAGATATGGTTAGTAGAAAGGAGCTCAAAGCCATACAAGACAAACTAGACAAGCTACTTTCAGCTCACCATAAGCAAGTAAACCATGTCGGTGAATCAGAACGGGTTGAAGAAGACGATGATGAAGTTGAAGAGGTCAATTTCGTACAAAACCAAAACAACAACTACAGACAATTCAACAGCTACAAACCCAACCCAAATCTCTCATACAGGAACACCAATGTGGCTAATCCCCAAGATCAGGTGTATCCACCAAAACCGCACCACCATCCTCAATCCCACCTCTTTGTCCCAAAACATCAATACCAGCAAACTCATCACCGCCCACCTACTGTACCACATGATTATGAATACCACAACACTACCCAACCCCAACAAACCCCTGAGGTAATGGACATCTTGCAGCAAATCCTCAAAGGTCAGACAGCTACCGCCTCTGAAATAACCAGGAAATTTGCTGAGGTACACACTAAGATAGATGCTTCCCATAATGACCTCAATTGCAAGATTGAGACTCTTAATACTCGCCTCAAGAATTTAGAGAACAAGCAAGCTTCCTCCTCTGCAGTTAAGACTATTGGGCAACTACCAGGAAAAGTCATTCAAAACCCCAAGGAATACACTGCCCAATCCATTACATTGAGGAGCCTAAAGGAGATCTCTCCACAAGTACGACATGATAAATTCACTGAGGACAGTGACATTCAAGTTGGGGAGGACAGCCTTAGTCAGAAAAAGGCTGAAAATATCGAGAAAAAGCCTCAGAAAAGAACACTCGAGCAGGACGCTCGAGCTGGAACTGATCGAGCATTATGTTCAGAACCACACAATGAGACACTCGAGCAGGACACTCAAGCAAGGCTAGGTCGAGTGTCCCCCTTACCAACCTCCAAAACATGATATTTTGCACGATATCGACAAGTCTTTTACCCTTCCTCCTTTTAAACCTCGACTACCCTTCCCACAAAGGTTTAAAAAGGACGTAATGATGAAGTACAAGGCTCTTTTTGACAAGCAAATAAAGGATGCTGAGGTAAAGATACCTATACTTGATGCTTTCATGCTAATGCCTCCTTATCAAAATTTTTTGAAAGATGTTGTGAAAGAAAGAACAAATGAGTTAGAGGGTATGGCAGTAGAGACTCATGAGTGCAATGACATCTTAGAGAGGATGATAGTTCAAGACAAGCTAGATGATCCTGGGACATTCACTTTACCATGCTCATTGGGTCATTTAACTTTCAGCAAATGTTTATGTGATCTTGGAGCTTCAATTAGCCTAATGCCACTATCTGTTGCTAAGAGGTTGGGGTTCAACAACTACAAGTCTTGTAAGCTCTCTTTGATTCTAGCTGATAGTTCTATCCTTTTGCCATATGGTTTACTTGAAGATATACCTATAATGGTTGGTAGTGTTGAGGTTCCTACAGACTTTGTGGTGATTGATATGGATGAGGAACCACAAGATCCACTACTCTTTGGTAGACCATTTTTAGCCTCTATTGGAGCTGTAATTGATGTGAGGAATGGAACAATTGAGCTAAACTTTGGTAAGGATCTCAATATGAAGTTTAACATTGACGATGCAGCTAGGAAACCTACTATTGGAGGACAAAGCTTCTCAATTGAGGGATTGGATAAGTTGGGCATTAAACCTCCTAAGCTTCCTCGACTTATATTGGCTAAGAGTGGTAAGGCTAGCGACTACTGCAGAAAGATTCCAATGTTTGAAGAGGTTGTTGATGGGATAAGCCTTCAGTCTTTGTTTGCTTGCAATGAGATCACGAATATGCCTTATAAGGAATCATACAATTTACTAGAATTGGATCTTGGACCTGATATAATTTTGAGACCAATTGGTTTTGTGGATGGAGTAATGGAGTACAAGGTGAAGAGCAGCAAATATCCCAAACCATTTGCCAAAGTGAAGCAGCTTCTCTTTCCAACGAAG
Organism: Lepidium sativum; assembly: GCA_023374145.1. NCBI lineage: Eukaryota > Viridiplantae > Streptophyta > Magnoliopsida > Brassicales > Brassicaceae > Lepidium > Lepidium sativum. The sequence goes on along the minus strand of JAKUCM010002561.1, from coordinate 5,664 downwards.
CCCAAATCAGATTGGTCAGGACCTTTCCACATTAAAAGCGTTATGCCTTGTGGATCCATCACCATGTTTAGCAAGAAAGGAGAGGAACTTCCAGAAAATGGGCAGAAAGTTAAGCTTTACATGGTTGATGAAACCATCTCAGAGGGGACCTCAATTCCTCTCTTTGAACCACTCCAGGTCTGATGGGTGTGGGAAGTCAAGCTTAGTGACTTAAAACAAGCTCACTTGGGAGAAAATCCCATGATATCCTTGTACATATTTTCTTTCTTGCATTTTTTCTTTGTTTCTTTTGCTCTTTTCTTATGTTTCAGGTCAAGCAACGTGCACCACAAGGAATTTGGCACCAGAGCATAACACTCGAGCATGACACTCGAGCAAGGCTGCTCGAGTGTTCTAAAAACGAACCAGAAACTCCTTCATTTCCAACTTTTTCATTCTCCAATTAGGTACGGAACCCCTTCCCTTCATTGTATATACCACTGCATATTTTTCTCTTGACTTGCTGGTCTAGGATCCTCTTTTGGGCTTTTATACACACAAGAGACTGTGTGATTTAAGTTTGGGGGAGGATTCTAGGGGACATTTGACTTTGTTTTCTGTGATTCTTAGTTTTTCTTGCATTTCATCATTTGCATTACATCTAAGACATAGAAAAACCAAAAACATTTTCAGTTAGCATAATTTTTTCGATTGCATATCATCTAAGGCATAGAAAACCCATAAAAATAGAGTGTTAATGTAGTTGCATCACATTCATATAGGATTGAGTCTAGAGTTTTGGGAATCATCTTGCTAATGATAGACAGTCTTGCTAGGTTGATTGGCTAGTAACCATAGTGAACTCTTGGACTTTCGTTTTTTTTGCCCCTCTTGAACACTGATTGGTAGATCATTGGCCTTAGAAACCTAAGCTTATGTTGTCTCGAAAGAACCAGATTTGTCTCCTCATAATTGAACTTTATTTTTACCAAATTAGGGGCTTGAGATACATTGCATAAGATCCTTCCTTAGGTTCAGCCAGTTAAGTAGAAAGAAAAGCATAAGATAAATATAGAATCATCCTTCTTACAACTCAGCTCAAACGATATGGTCTAAGATGAACGGGGACTGTGCGTAAACCCGTACCTTCTTGTGTTCATCAATGAAACCATTCTGATGTTGCCTAAGATGAACCGAGACTGTGCGTAAACCCGTACTTTTTCGTGTATCATTGATAAAGCTAATACATTGATGCCTAAGGTGAGTCGGGACTGTGCGTAAACCCGTACTTTTTCGTGTCTCATTGATAAAGCTGGAGAGAATAAATACGAGTTTGAGCCAAGATAGGATTTAAGAATAAGAAGTGATCGAAAATGCTTAGTTCATAGTGTCTGGCTGAATTAGGGGAAGTTGAATCCCAAGGTCTTTTGATCGATAGCCCCTCTTGTGGTCTACACCTTTAGAAATAGGTTTCAAATCTGAGTGTCTTAGAGTCCAACTAAGTAATGGGGAATATTCGGTTTTTATGCTAAGCCTTGATGAAAGTAGATTGTGGTTTTTACATAAGAATGAGGGTTCACTTGTGGATTACGGTTTTCAGCTTGATAAGTTGTTTGTTTGAGGTTTGATTGTTCCCATTGTCAGCAACCTCTCTTCCTTCTTAGCTCTATGCATATTTGCTTGAGGGCAAGCAAAGACTAAGTTTGGGGGAGTTGATGTGTCTGCATTTTACCACATTTTAGGGCCATTATTTAGCATGTTTTGCATTCATACTTGCATTATTATCATAGTTTTAGGTTCTTTTAGGCATAATTTGCATACTTAGTGTTGGGCATTGCACACATTGCATAAAGGGTATTTTTAGGCACTTTTTGGAGCATTTCATGAAGAATTTCGGACTACAAGAAGACCAATGGAAAATCGGCTGGCCTAAAGTTGAAGTTCAGGATGTGATCTAGAAGATTTGGCATATACCAATGACACTCGAGCATGACACTCGACCACACTTGGTCGAGTGGATTTTCGGACCAGAACTAAGACTTCAGACGAAGATTGACTTCTTGGGCTTCTCTGCGAAAAAGGCTCATCAAGACCCATTTGTGCAAGCCCAACAACTATTTTAGACTTTTTCTATTTTCTTTCTTAAGGAAATTTCCTTTTCACTTTTTAAAGGAGTTTCCCATTTTTCTTTCTAGGGAATTTTCCCTTTTTCTCTTTAAGTATTTTTCCTTTTTCTTTAAGATCTTTTGATCTATAAATTGTACTAGAATTTCTACTTTCAATATACAATCTTTTCCAGCAAAATTTCGAGTTCTTTCTTTTAGCAATTTACGATTTTAAGTCTTAAGTTTATGCAATTGATTTTCGATTTTAAGTCTATGTTTTATTTCATGAATTCTGAGTAAGTTAGTCTAGGGTTCTTGAGGAAAGGGTGAGATTAGGGGAAAACTTAGGGATTTCTAGATTTGTCTATGTTTAAATAAGGTCTTAGATCTCTTTAGTTTAAGTGTTCTTAATGCTTGTTTCTTTCTGATCAATTGAAATTCGATCTCTTGGTGAATCCCCCCCGAGAGGCGTTTGGGGAATCACTTGAACATGCTTAAATTAAGATAGCATCTTCCTAGCTCAAGAGATTGATTGTCTAGGGTGTTATTAGGCTTTGTAAGGTCCATACTTAAGGCCTCTTGAATTTCCAATCGTTGGGCGAGAGTCAAGTCAGGTTGTCTTTTAGGAGAGGTCCCATTGCGCGAGAGCGAATGTGATTACTTTGTGATTCCTTGCTTAGAGGTCATCTAAATAGGTTGATAGATAAGTCTAGAACCCCTAGGAATACCCTAATCATTGATCCTAATCCTCGAGAACCCGTTTTTCCTCTATTGAATTTTCGTGATTTTAATACTCTGCTTTAGGTTGAGATTTCGTGTTGCACTTTATCATTAGTTTCGTTATTGCTTTACTTTTAATGCTCCGTTTTTACATTCTAATACTCTGTTTCGTTTTTAGCATTTTGTTTTAAGGATTTCATTGTCACCTAGGATAGATAAACCACTTGCTAAAACCGAATCTGGCTTAGATTAGAATAAGTAGATTATATCTTGATTGCTAGTTACTCTCCCATTGGATTGACACCATACTGTACTGCAATTGATTAAATAGACAGTTTGGTATTTGAGAAAACACCGCAAGAACATGTTTATCAATAAACCAGGGGTTGAAAACGGTGTTGCTGATCACTTATTAAGGATACAGGTTGAAGAAACCCTTCCAATGAATGATTCTATGCCTGAAGAGCAACTGTTGAGTTTTTCCACCAAACACTCGACCATGACACTCGAGCACCACCTGCTCGAGTGTCAAACCCACAGACAAAGAAGGCATTTTTCGATCGGATCAAAGTTTGTGGGAACATGCTTACCATGGTATGCCGACTTGGTAAACTATTTGGTCGGAGGAGAACTACCTAAAACCTTGAATTATCATCAGAGGAAGAAATTTTTTAGGGATGTAAGGCAGTATTTTTGGGATGAGCCTTATCTCTACAAGCAAGGATCTGATGGACTATTCAGAAGATGTGTATCAGAAGAGGAAGTCAATGGAATTTTGGAACATTGTCATGGATCTACTTATGGAGGACACTTTGCTGCATTCAAAACAGCACAGAAAATCCTTCAATCCGGGTTATGGTGGCCATCGATTTTTAAAGACTGCCAAGAGTTCATATCCAGATGTGATTGCTGCCAAAGAATGGGGAGTATAAGCAAGAGGAATGAGATGCCGCAGAACCCGATCTTGGAAATAGAAGTGTTTGACTGTTGGGGAATCGATTTCATGGGACCATTTAAGCCTCCTTCTTTGGGAAACAGTTACATTTTGGTTGCTGTGGATTATGTCTCTAAATGGTTAGAAGCTATTGCAGCTCCTACAAACGATGCAAAGGTGGTACTTAAGCTCTTCAAACACATTATATCTCTCTCTCTCTTTTTTTTTTTTTTTTTTTTTTTTTTTTTTTTTTTTTTTTTTTTTTTTTTTTTTTTTTTTTTTTTTTTTTTTTTTTTTTTTTTTAAACACAAAGTGGCAACTCCTTATCATCCTCAAACCAGCGGACAAGTTGAAGTCTCTAATAGACAAATCAAATCGATTTTGATGAAGATAGTTGGGCTGTCAAAACGTGATTGGGCCGCCAAATTGGATGATACTCTTTGGGCCTATAGGACTGCTTTCAAAACACCTATTGGCCGCACACCTTTTCAATTACTCTATGGAAAATCCTGCCATTTACCAGTTGAGATAGAGTACAAGTCGATTTGGGCAACCAAACTCTTGAATTTCGATATCAAGACAGCACAAGAAAAGAGGCAGATGGACCTACATGAACTCGAAGAAATCAGACTCGAAGCATATGACAGCTCAAAAGCATACAAGGATCGAACAAAAGCAGCTCACGACAAAAAGAACCAGCGGAAAACAATCAAAGTTTGTGATCAAGTACTTCTCTTTAACTCAAGACTCAAGCTATTTCCCGGAAAGCTGCGATCAAAGTGGTCTGGTCCGTTCAAAGTACTACAAGTTTTACCTTATGGAGCAGTCACTTTAGCCAATAGCAATGGAGAAGGATTCACTGTAAACGGTCATAGAGTAAAGCCTTACTTGGCCAACAGCACGATTCCCGAGGGAACTTCGGTTCTGCTCGATGAACCACCTCCTCTCCAATAAAAAGGAGGAAATTCGAGCTTGAGACTATAAACAAGCGCAGTTGGGAGGCAATCCCAAAGGTATCCTCTGTATATACATTCAATTTCTTCCTTTTCGCATATTTTCCTTACAAATTTGCTATTTTTCATTTTTAATTGCATCTATTTCGACTTACATGCACTTGGAAGGTTTTTTGGGTCTCTTTTACAGGAAAATGGGACCCGCATGGGACAAGTGGGGTCAAAACCGACAAGATGGGACAACACTCGACCACGCCTGGTCGAGTGTCCCACTCGAGCATCAGCCAGCTTTTGGCAGACTGACACTCGACCAAACCTGCTCGAGTGTCAGGCTCGAGCGTCCCGCCTTCATGCCTATTCACATGCCCCCAAGCCTATAACTGCCAAAAGCTGAGAAAGGGGAGACATTTACTCCGAAAAATGGGTTAAATCTTTCTTTAATGCAATATCTTTTCCATTTAATTCAAAAAGATTTGATTTAATCCAAGTTCAAAATTTGAATTTGAAAAGGCTCCCCCTTGTTTTTCTCCTCTATAAAAGGAGGAGGAGCCTCTCTCCTTTCATTCACACGAAATACATTCTCTCTCTAACATTTCTCTCTAGTTGTTCTCTCTTTTACAGAAGCAAATCGTCTCTCTTTTTATTTATCTACTACACTCGATCACCTCTGCTCGAGTGTCTTGTTCGAGTGTCCGAACATTTGCTCTTCCTCCGACCTACTTTCACCATGAAAGACGGCAAGTTCAACAAAGCCAACCTCCTCCGCCTTAGAGCCAAAAATAATGCTCGATCAAGAAGCAATCCTTCCCAAGGAGAGTCTTCTATGGCCGCAAGCAAAACCGGCAGAAAGGAGAAGAGGAGGATGGAAGTACAATCTGAGAATGAGTCGGAAGAAAGAGGAGAATACATGGATGAAGACGAATTGGACCCGGACCTTGCTGCCGAAACACTCCGCAAAGATGCTCTCTCTCTC